>KN516444.1:6527-40958 GCA_000787155.1 Scartelaos histophorus
AGCAGTTCTGTCTAGTACAAAACATATTATTGGGCAGAGTATGACATTAGTTCTCCACATTTCAGATCTGGGGTTGACAAAAGTATCAGAAACTTGTAAAACTTGTATCATAACTAAATGCTCATTTTAACAAGTACCTGAACAAGTCACACTCACAGGAACAGAAATGAACCTTTCCTGAATAGCTTAAGAATGTATCAGAACAAGTATAAGAGCACACAGACTCATACACATCTATGGAACCCACCTGGACCACTGAGGGATTACACACACATAAGGCCACATGTAATATAAAATAAAGTACTAAGGTTTAATTGAAATTGACAATCGACAAGTGAGAAGACTCCAAGAGAAATTTTACATAAAAATAAGTTTTGATACCATCATGAACTTTCCAGTAGCAGCAAATTAGCACTGGTTAGACTTCACCAATCTTATGAGCAGCCATGATGTAGTCAGCAGAATCCCACCACTTCTGCTTCCTCATTAACGTCCAGGGAGACAAACAACAATGGGTCCGGTGTTTCCGTGACAACCCGCCGCGAGAGCCTAATCGATGCTGCGCTCCCTCGCACCAGATAGTGACACCATATTAATGAGCTTCCAACACCGATGAGAGCTAATTATCAGAGCTGTGGATGGAAACAAGTGCAGGCAACAGACACTAGAGGCTGTAGTGCAGAAATATGCAAAGATCAGGACCGCTGATGGCTGCCAGGTCAATATTTACACGCACTGACAGACAAGAGCTCTCCACATGAGCACGGCCTTCAATTAGCTGTTGGTGTGGGCAGAGGATCAGAATAATCAAGTGGTATAAATACTCTGTTTACACAAAACACTATTTCCAGAGATGGCAGGGAAATGTCAACACGAGTACGGTCAATTTACAGTATTGTGCAAAGGTTTTGTAGTAGTTCTAAGATGAAAAGAGTGAAAACATGTGCGTCAATGTATAATACTTCTTGTGATATGACTAGCCTTTCTTAAAATGCTTAAAAAGTCACGAAAATAAAAATTATTTACCAAAGCAAATATGGGAGTCTGGACTACTGAATTGGATGACTGTGTTTGGACTGATGGGGGAAACCAAAGGGCCTTGATAACATGTAAACTCGCATCTTTAAATCATCTTGCAGTGAAGTGTGAAAGCTAACCACTCTGCTAACCACCTTTTCTCCTGAAATTTTAGTTTGACAACCCCTGTCATCTGGCCCACAATGAAAAAAATTGCCCTTTCCAAATTCATTAAGTGTGATAATGCAAATTTCACACAGATTAATGCGTTTCCCAAGTACAGTGAAGTCATAACATTAGGTTAGAGTTTCTTTTTGGAGGTGAACTAAAGGTACCTGAACTTTAGTGATGTTGCAATAAGCTAATACAGCAGGGGACGAGCACTTTTATGAGCAATTAAAAGAGTAGCTTGGCTGCATAACCCATAAGCCCTTATCTTTTCCCTCTGGTTAGGAGAACGGAGTTTAGTGGCTTACAGATAAATCTGAAGAATCACACAACTGGGACGGTGGAAATTACTTTTGGTCTGCTCGCAAAATTGATACATTTAACTTCTTTTTACAGTGTCTTAAAATGTAGATATAAAGAATATAAAGAATTTTGGAAGCTGGAAATGACTACTATCGGAAAATTGAAAAAAGCAAGGAAAATTACTGCTCATTAGTACACACTGCAGGCTTCACTGATACCGAAACAATGGACAAGCTAAGCACAACCCCGGAGCTTGTGACAAAACAAAAGCACATGATAATCACTCATTGGACTGATAGCAGGCCCAGCTGAGCCTTCTGACTCTCCCTTTTCTTCAAGTCGTAGAAAAACCACAATCATGTTTCGAGAGAGGAGGACTGGACTGCAGGCTAACACACAGGGCTAATTTGTATCCACATGAAAGACTGGCACCACATTTAAGAGATCTGTGCCAACACTTGTGGCTGATGGAGGAAAATTCTGGACACAGATGCAATGGACTGGATGTGCCTGAAAACGAGCCATAGTATTAATAGCAAAGGCTCCAGCTTTCTGTGTTGTTCTGCTAAAGCTCCTAAATATAACAGACAAAATAACTTACACCAACACTGTGAAAAGGAAACTGTGTGTCCATTGAAACATACATGAAAAAAGAAAGAATTTTGATTTCTTTATGCAATTTGAGTAAAGAATTCTCATGTTAATACCTGCACAGTGTTGTAAAGGGATTTAATGAGCCCATATTACACTATTTTACACTATAATGTTGTTTCCTCATCACAAACATACCAAGAGTTGTGTTTAGTTTCATTCAGACATGTTTAACAGACAAACCCTGCCTATTTATTTAGTTCCTTTCTCAAACAGAACACACTCTACCAGTTCAAGACATCACAAAGTGGAACAGAGCATTTTGGGGATTTAGAGATGTAAAAAGACTAATAATAAAGGATTAAACATGTGTGAATGACAAAACGCAACTCCAGGTATGTTTCTGAAGGGGTAACAGCAGAGTTTTGTGTAATATAGACCATTTAATACTTAATACATATTCAGAATACACATTTTTTGCATCTATTCTGGTACTCTCTGTTTTTTTTGTGGCTCAGAACACATATTTTCCTAGAATCAATCAGGAATACATTGTGGTATTTCATCATGCTAAGCTTAGAACTGTATATGGCATTAGTGAGAGAAAAAACTAAATGACTAAATGCAAAAAAAGTGCAATAAACAAAGTTGTGACATGTTTTATATCTTCCTGAGGTACTCTGACAGGACCAAGTAAAGGAATATACGTTACAGAAAAGATTTTATTGCAGTTTAAAGCAGTTTTCCACAAAGTAAATACATTTTGAAAGTATTCTTCCCATCACCGGACATGGAAAAAGATTCAGTGAAAGAGTATTATAATTTCTCCTGATACGCTTTATGATCGTTTGTCTACTACTGACAAGAGGCCCAAGTGGTACTCAAAGATTTCTAAGATAGAGATTTATAAGCTACCAGTACAATTGAGTCTATAGCATTTGTATTTATTAGTATGCACTCTGAACAGTGGTGTCGCCGAAACGTACGCCATCATAAAACATTGTGCGAGGTTACATCAGAAAACAGAGACGACGGATGTGTTCCTAAATAAACTCAGTGACAATAAAAGAGTCTCTGAGGTCATATAACATGGAGGATGCTTCATGAGAGAGTGACAGAGAGGACGGGGCTGTGGAGGAAGCTAAAACTGAACCCCTAATGCCCTCTAGGCCCATGTCCGCTCATTACACCTGCTTTTACTAGGAAACTGGGAGGAGACTGAGAGAAGCTTTGAATTCCTGTAATAAAATGTGTTTTCTTTTTATTATACAACCAATAATTAACAATTAACAATAAATAACAATTAACAATAACCAATTATAGATTATACATAAATATTTACATATTATATCATTTGTCTTTAGTCTCCTTGGGTTCATTTTGAGGCAGAATTGGCTTGGTGTCCCTTGGTGTCTTCTCTAATGGGGAACCACTTGTTAGTTCACTTTTTAAACAGTACTAAATAGGCACATTTTAACTGAGAAAGAGGAAATAACTATGTATATATGTATGTATGTATATATAATACTCTATTATACTGACCGAATCCCTTAGTGTAGATAATATGCCATATGTCAGAGGTTTTGTGCAGGCGTACAGTAAAGAGTGCTTTAAAACATTTGGAAAAAGCATTAAAATGAGAAAAACATCCATTTCACGGGTTTTGACTTTGAGAGCTGTACAGGCCCCACATGTCAATGCAAAGACAGTCTGAGCCTTCAAGCAGACAAGGTCACAGCAACATTTATGTAAGACTCTTTAGTTTTCTATTTTGAATTTAAAAAGGTACACACGGGAATAGTAATGATTTTTTTAAAAGGGCAATTTAAAGAGGCGACCTACAACACAGTTCAAACATATTCAGTCAGTAAAATACAACATATCAATGCATATTCTGATTTATATTTATTATTCAAATGTCATCATTAAATCTTCTGCTTCCTTTCACTAGGCTCTCAGTCCTTTCAATGAGGTTCATAAAACCACTTTTCATTCTAATAGGTAAATCTATCCCCCTACTTTCTGAATGAAACCAGACAATATAAATTCTGATTCCAAAGTGAATAAATCCCGCTTGGACTGGGCCAATTATGAGGCCTAGAGCCGTGGAGTCATGAGCCAAAAGCGATTCTCCCCTGCAGCTGGAGAATGCCTCTCATGGGTACTTCAGTTAGTGCCCCCCACACATATGCACATTAAATACTAAGCCAACTGTGCATGGATGGGATAAGCAGTGAAATCTGTGGGGTTTCTTAATGTCCCTAAAATATGGTTCAAAGACATTACAGATGATCATTTGGAAAGAGACGTACAGTTCAGTTATAAAATGCACCAGAAAGGACTGGCATTAACGATCTGGACTTCCTTATTTTAGCTCATCTGGACTCAATAAATGCCATTAGCATTTACTTGCATTACAATATACACTTTGAAATTCAGCTACAGAGGGTCATACGCTAACTCTGTGCTGACTGCAGTCGCTGTGTGCATTAACCAAACTTTTCTTCAATGAGGGACAAATAAAAGGGTTTCTTATCCTATACTAACAAAGGCACCATAGTAGATACTGATGAGATGATCATTTATGGTGACTCTACAAAGGAATGGTCTAAAAAATAAACACATTATTGTTATTTGCAGAAGCATAATTTAAAAGTGCATATATGAGGAGGGTCCACCATCTTTGTCTCCATAGATATTGTTGCTTTGCCTGGAATGTTTCACAGCTCCAAATCAAATACAGTTGTGTTAATTGCTAAAGGATGCATTATTCTTAATGTGAACAGGCCCGCCTATTCACAGATTTGACTTGCAACTTGGCAGGCATAACCTTATGTTGTAGAATAAATGATAGTAGCCTGAGAGCTGAAGAGAAGAGACATGAGGCTGGAGTTCTCATCACCCAGAGGCATAAACCCTCACAAGACATTGTAATTGTGTTGTCCATTTCAGTCTAGCGCAGTCCAGTCTGTTGTAGGGAGTATTACACCTCAGATGATGCAGGTTAAGATAACAGTGACTGAGCGGGCAGTGAGAAACCTTAGTGCAAACACTTTACCCCATAAATATTGACTTTAAAAAGGCACCATACCTGATAATTACCGTCTTAAAAAGGTTTTCAAACGCAATGTTAACCACACCAGACTTCACAAGTCTTAGTGTTGTAAATTTAAGATCAGATTATCTAGCAGTCAGACCTCCCACTCCCCATAGTCATGTCTTGATGCACACTAATGGCCTCCAATCAGCTAATTCATTTAAAGTATTTACACTGTGACATGCTTAAGTGATCCTGATGTTGCACGCACACCTTCTGAGGCCAATGAACGCTTGTCTGCACCCGCTTCTGTTTAGGCTACAGCTCCGCCAAAGAGGAAACAGGTTCGGTCTGACATGGCTGCGTGTGTTTCTACGAAGGTCAAGGGTCAGGGTCGGCACCTCGCTCGCATTTTTGTGAAACCACCTCAGTCGCTTAAAAGCACACGGAAAGGAAAACTGATAGGGCTGTGGGACATGAGTGAGTTAGCACGGAGAGGACGGGATCTGACCTCCAAATCAGAGAGTGGTAAACACTTGCGATCTGTGAGCATCAGTACGTATAAAGACGAATCCTGTGGTAATTGAACATAAAAGATTTTTGTGCCTTTTGGAAATGGCTCGGTCAAGGCCACCCCATGTCGAAATGAAGTCGCTTTCCTGAGTGCTCAACTGCCAAACTAAATCAAAAGCTCTCAGTTGAGTCTCCCATTTGTAACCATCAGCAACACACAGTTCTAACCGGGCCCATGAGTGATCTTGACTTGAAGTATGGTATTTATTTTTGCAGCGTGGCCTGATTTCTGAAAGTGAAAAGGTACGAATAAAAAAGTCATGCTTGATGTATTTGCTGTGTGGTCTGAGGAGACATTTCTGTAAAACACAAGTCTGAGATTTTCCATAAAACGTGCAGTTGAAAAATGACTTTTATCCATTTGTATTAAGAAAGACCATTACTCATGCATATTGTTACAGTATATAGACAAATCTGGAGAGGCAAGATAAGAGCCACCGTGGTCACAACGCTAAAAGAATTTGATTAAGGGAAGTTACAGGAGAGCGAGGACTAACCAAAAATAACTGATGTGTTCCACGAAATCGAAATGTTGAAATAGTCACTGGGTTTGGGAGTATTCTAACGTAACACAGAAAAGTTTATTATACCTTGAGGCTTACGTAAAACTATAAATCAGACCTGCAACTGATGGGGGTATAGTTGCTCGTACTGTGGTCCTGCCTCGTGCTAGAGTCTCTATTGTGTTTTCAGTTTTCGCCTTTCTGAGACACAGTTGAACGTAAAATAATAATGCAACATATTGTATCTAATTTTTTCCCATTTCTAAACAAAATGTGTCTCGTCTCAGTATGGTAGTAACTCTTGAGCTCAAAATCAGCCAAGAATCCGCAAAGGTGATGTTAGTATGTTAACTGTTAGCTGCAAAACTCAATGCATAAAGTAAGTGAGGAATAACTCTGTACCTCTGCAAACTATTTAAAGTGAGGTACACTGCGTTAAATTGACTCTTGTGAGCATTAAGTCATTTTACACTGTTACCTCATCAAAAACATTCCTGGAGGTGTGTTTTGTTTCATTCACACATGTTTGAGTAATCCTGCATTATTAGCCTGTCTACATCTCAGATCTAATTGCTCCGTTTCACCCTATGATGGCCCGAAGAGGTCGTTTTCAAGTTAACAGCTACCTTTTACCTTTAATTCAGTAGAAATGGGCAATTCCTGGACTGAAATCATCCGAAAGATTCTAATGAAGGTGTATAGCATTTAAAAGCACTTCCCGTATTACCAAATGACCTCACAGGGTGGAACAGTGTTTTCAGATCGAGAGGAAAACTCAGCCTTAATGTGCAGGATGTGTGTGTTAAACTTGAGAATGAAACAAAACAAAAGTCCTGTTTGTTTTTTCTCAAGGAACACAGATCAGAAAGTGGGATAACATGGGCTCTTTAATGTATCATAGTCAGGTAAGTTAATTAATGTAATATTTAAGAAGTAACATTTTGTGATAATGCTAACTTAATTTAAAAAACTTGCAGAATCTTAATTTAAACAGTAGTGATTTCTTAGTCTGTTAATCCACCATCTTGTTTTGGTGAGGTACTTATTCTAATGTCCACCGCAGTATGGAATACACAATGAACTACAGCCTACTCACATTTTCAAAACCAGGTGGACCAGTGGGCCCTCATGAATGATGCATATCATAATGATGTTTCACATTAGATACTGTGGGGGCTCTGGTGAAGCAGCTGCAGTCAGTGGTGGGGACTTCCTGGTGTGGAGGACAAGCAGAGCACCTTCATCTTCAGACTACATGATCATGGACCCACGTGCAACTGGCCACAAGGTAAAATCTGAATTATTTCATCACAGAAACATCACCGTAGAGTTGCTTGTGATGTGTTGATTTGATGTGTTTCTTTACTTTCTCGGGGCAGGGGTTGTTTTTCACAATCTGAACTGATCAGCGGTAACTTGGACAGCAGTGAGATGGTTGTTTGTGCCCAGAGCTTCTTCTTGGCATGGACAAGCTACTTTCTGAACCTTGGGGCTAATAAACAGTACAGTAATGTGTAATATGTATAAATTTGTTTTATCGTCTTTTATTTGTATGAACATTTTATTAAAATAGGGCAAATAATGCATGTGACTTAAAAATGTGCCCAATAAAAGCTCAAATAACTCTTATTTTAATTATTCATCATCCACAGCATAGGAGTAAAAGATGCACGATGAGACTCTTCTGGTGGAAGTTCCACCACTTGTCTCCTTCTAAATGTACGCTTTATTTAGGATGTTCTACTACAGGGCATTAAATCCATCTTTATCCATGAAAACAAGCAGATAACAGATACTGTATGAGCAGAGGAGAGCCAGCATACATTGTTTTTGAATTATTATTTAGCAATAAAAAAACCTACTGGAATACATGCGTAAAGGTGGCAGAACATTGTAGAAATAACATCTCCAAGAAGACAAGCAGGTAGTGCACCCTTCAGCAGAAATATGACAGACTTTTTTTTGTAAAAGGCTATAGGTAACTCGACCAAATGAGCTGAACTGAGATTTTCACACAGTATTTGACATTTGTAATTGAAGATATAATAAAAATTAAATATCTGTACATTATAAGTGTTAAAATCCCTGCCAAAAACAAGGACAATACCAAAGTACGTCCATTCTATTCAGTCTTTTTTCCCCAATACACACTGGGCTAAAAAACAAAGTGAGTGCCTCACAGCTTTCTCAGTCCTTATCCCATTACCTGTCCATCACGTCAGCACAACTCGATTACTCACTACACCTGTGACTTCAATTACCTGCATTGAGAAGGCTATGTGTCAAAATATTGATTCCATTAATCTTGCACTCAAAATAATGACGCTGGACTGAAGAGTTATGGCCTTCTCAATCGGGCCCTAATAAGGAAGAACTAATCAAACGCTGGCAGTGATGAAGCGTGTGACATTTGGGACTTGTAAAGCTCAGAGCAGTCTACAAGTCTCTACAGAAGGGGCCAAACAAAAGAGGGCGCTAAGTGTCGACGGCGGAGCTGTTATCCATCTCGTCGTATTGACTGACTTCAGCTACAATTGGCCTTTTATCTGGGACATGCCTCTTGTCATTTCCTGCTTCAGGGATAATGGCCGTGACAAAGAGAGAAAGGACAAGCAAGACAGATCATCAGCATCAAAGTTGGGGCATATGAAGCGATATTACCATTTTACGATACGGCATTCAAAGTTAGAAAGAACATGGGAAAGTAGTTTGGATACTTGGAGGAAACTATACTACGTGTTTCAACTGTCGCTACTATAAAGGCCCCATATTACACTGTTTTCTGACATATGTTGTAATATTGGGTCATAGTCAAAACGTATTTGGAGCTGTGTTTCTTTTCATTCACACGTTTAACACACAAATCCTGCATATTTAGGAGTTCTTATCTCAAACAGAAAACACTGTTCCACCTTGTGACATCATGTGGTAATACAGGAAGTGCTCCTCCCCTTTTGTAAACTCCATACACCTTCACTAGAATTACTGGAATAATTTCAGACCTGTTTTTTTTTTTCAATTTCTGCTGACCAAAAGTTAAAAGTTAGCTGACAACTTGAAAACTATAACTTCATGACATCACAAGGTGGAACAACAGAGCATTTTGAGACGTAGGCAGACTAATAAACCAGGGTTGCTGGTTTACAACTTCAGGTATGTTTCAGATGTGAGCTTTAAGTCATGTTAGAATATTGTGTCCACAGGAGTCAATTTTGAGAAATATAGAACCTTTAAAGAAATTCCAAACCTCAGACGGTTTCAAACCTGTGGATCTGTTAAATGTGATGTGACGTCACCCTGTTCACATTTGCACCACAGAAAAATTGGAACTAAACTGGAAGTAAACCTGGACTAAATCAAAACAAATCATGACTAAAACAAGACCAAACCAAGTCTACATCCGAATTAAACTGGGGTGAAATCAGGACCAAATGGGAAAGGGAAAAAAACAAAAAGTAAGTAAGTTTGTATAGTACTTTTCACAGACATAGTGCCACAAAGCTACTTTACAGAGTATTATTCCATCACTCCATACCCGGTTGAGGTAAGCTACTATTGTACCACATCACTTATGCACACACCACTGTCAGACTAGGCAATGTGAGTGAAGTGCCTTGCCTAAGGACACAACAAAATTTTTTGCGACTGGCGCCCCACAGTGTATAGGTCTGACTTCTCATGAACATATGAGGTACAGTTATGGTATCATCACTTTACTTTACTTCACTTTACTACACACTTTAACTACTGGGCAAAAAAATCAATCAATCAATCAATCAATAAAAACATGTATAAGAGGAGAAACCTGAAGCTTCTGGTGCTACTACCACTCCCATGTGAGAAGACAGGGTCCAAAAAGCCCAAGGTCACATGGGGAAAATCTGAGAAAATGTATATACAGATTCTTTAAGAAAGGCATTGATTTGAGGCACATTTGTGATCCAGGGAATGAAGCCAGCCTACAATTGGATTCTTCCATTTTACAAAAGACAGCCCCAGAACATGCTGCTACTCAAATTGTCACTTTAGACATTGGACTCTCACCCAAGCCAAATAGCCTTATAGAGCAGCCAGTGTCCATTACAATGACTACTTCTGCCGGTAAAGGCTGAACAAAAGGTGGTGTTCTCACGGTGAAGACATTCGCTGGCTCGGAGTGCAGGGGACAGAGTATTTTAAAACACACTACAACATCTTAAAGCATTTACTGGCATTGAGGAAAAGGGAGAGCGAGTGAGAGAGGGATGGGGGTGGAGCTGCATGGCGAGGAGGGCCTGCTAAACGTTGCAATAGCTTTTTTCATGCCAGAATAGTTTCAGGGCGCCAGCAGCTAAATTGGTTTACAATTCGATGCATTGGAGAAAAAAAACACTGATAAACACATAATCAAAAACATAAGGGCTAATTTGAAGCGCCTGCCGGGAGTCAACTTCACAACTGCAGATAAGATGGAGAATGAGGCCAAGAGGACAGAAAGCAGACGAATTATAATAGCATTTTAGCACAAGCGGACTGGAGTTTAGCCCAGACGGTACCATAATATAGCACTTGTCATAAAAGAGGTATAGGGCATATGGGTCAAGAATTCTCTATTGTGATTCTGCTGTTGTGGTGTTGGAGGAAGTGAGCCAAGACTTGTCTGAGCTCTGGACTATTTCAGTGCAGGCTTGTGGGCAGGTGTTTTATGTGGTCATGAGTGCTTTTCTATACTCTACTGTACGTGCAATATCCTCCAGTGTGCACCCCAGAGAGTCTGAGAGGGGTCGGGTCTGCAAGAATCAGAAATAAGAGGATACGTTTCACGTATTAATTAGAATCCCAGAAACATTTCTAAAAATTCTAAATAACTAAACGTTTAATACCCTCTAATAAAGATTTCAGTCATAATGTACAAATAAAAGAAAACTGATTCAGGCTTAGTAATTATTTAATGTCCTAACCCCTTAATTAAAGTGACAGAATACATCCCGTATTTTCCAGACTATAAGGCGCATCTAAAATCATTACCGTATTTTTCGGACTATAAGGTGCATCTAAAATCATTACATTTTCTCAAAAATCAACAGTGGCCTCATAATCCAGTGGTCTTATGTATGACCTTTGGTTGTGTTTAACCTCCAACCAGTTTGATGTTGTCCACATTAGTCTAATAACGTATTAGTGGGCGAGTCAGGAGGAGTAATATGTTGGCGACATATAGGACGACTGTGCAACATACCGGTAGTTCTGCCGTGTGCTGTACAAGGACCCAAAATGCCACGATTACCATGCAGATTTCACGTTTTGTATTTCTGTGTTAAAACTGAACAATGTTGTGAGGGATCCGGGCATGTTTGATGCCCAAATCACCCAACTGTTAAACTTGTATTTTTGTGTTAGCTACAACTGAGAGTTATTGTAAATTACATGAATAAAGTTCGATTTATCCGACACGCGTTTTGTTTCTATTATTGCACCTTATGTATGGACAATGAAACAACTACATATATTATTATTTGATATACATATATTATTTGACATGTTATTTGATGCTGCACCTTATAATCCGGTGCACTTTATAGCCCGAAAAATACAGTACATGTGGCATGTAGTTCTAAAATATATTTTTTAGCTACTACAACTACTACTGTCTCCTGCTATTTTTGCAACTTATTACCGTTTATATTTTTCTCTTTGTTATTATATATTATGATGTGTGAGTCACTAGGTGACTTCCCTTGTGGATCAAAAACGTTTGTTTAAGTCCAAGTCTAAGATTTCGTACCACAAGATCTCACGAGACAAAATGGACACAAAATTGCACACACATGATGACAATGATCTTATGAGGTTTTCTTTCCACGTGTTTAGCTTTGGATAAGACAAAAGTTACACCTCCTTGAGAGCTGCACTTCCAAAACAAAGCTCTATAAAGACAACAAATTAAATCGAATAAATAAAAAATGCTAAACCAAAATCAAATCTTTCGAAATCTCATCTGGTCTCATTCTTGTGAACCCAAAGCTTGTGTCTCATCTTGTGGCATTTGTGTCTCGCCCCACCCCGATGTTTAAGGCAACGTATGCAAACATGTGTCCTTACTTTGAGCTGGCTTATATCTCTACAAACCTGCTTCTTATTTGGCCTAGAGGACATCTTCATAGAACAGACATAAAACCAACCTAATCTAAGTATGTTAGTATGTGCTTCTTCCATAAAGTTACACTCTATACGTTTAAGTAATGTCTAAACCTGAATTATTTTTAACTTTTCATTATGAATTAAGTCGTGGTGCATGCATTATTACGGCTAATTAAGGTGTAGTTATTTTAAGGTTATTAGCAAAGAGTGGGACGTGTCTAGGAAGATTGGAAAAATGTAGAGCTCAAACCGTAAATTATCAGCAGAGTAAAGTTTCCATTAGAGGGAATGTGTGCGCAACCATTTGACCCCAGCTGAAAATAGCAAGTCGCTTTAAGAAATTATTTACTCCTTTTAAACATAACTGAAGACCTCAATTAAGTTAGCGGGGCACCTTTCTGTAGAGGCTAAATGGATTTACTTCTCCACAAATAGCCTCTCTGCCAGCTCCACGACGCACTGCTGCAGCTTTGGAACTAACTATGAATCTATTTACTATAGCGTCTAGATAAAGATGGTGTGGCCAGTAAATAAATAGCGCCAATACTGATGCTGTCATATAAAAGCTGTAACCGATTTTTACGGCCTTACAAAAACAGAACTAGTTCATTTTCAAACTGTTTTTGCAGCAGTAAAATTTATTCTTCACTTTCCCAACACATTCCTAGCATCCTATTTATTCACCACAAGGAGTTTATTAGAGTTTCCAAGAGGCGAGAGGCGGATTTGAGCGTCATGCCACTTGTAACAATAAATAGCATGCTAACAGTGCAACACCAGCATTATTTCCTAGTTGGTGATTGGAAAAAATGATGCAGAATTCGATGCAAACAGCCCCTAAGAGCAGCTTTTCCAATATAATTAATTACATGAAATAAATTGGATACAGTCTTTTTAACCACATTAGAAAACATTTAGCCCTTCTTAACTTTTCTTGATGTACTTGTTTGTTCTAGCCCCAAATATCTCAGCAACCAAACTTAGATGAGGGATAGGGAGTGTCACAACCAAAAGTTATTTTTTCTTTCAAATGATTTCTATTATTCTCTTTGCAGTGTTGCTTTAGATGAATAATTCTTGGTACTTATTTATAGAAGTATACAAGCAAAAGCACACTATGCAGCTCATTCTAATACGCTACACAAAAGCTCAGTGAAACAGCATATTTTAGAAGCTCGGGGAATCAGGACCACCAATGCACAAAGCAAATATTGTAGAGAAACAGACATAGCTAGTGTTGATATACTCTTTTTTTTCGACTGTAGACTATCTCAACTTATCTGCGTAATTGAACAATGCCATTTCTATCTCTTTTTTTTAGTTTTAAACGGAGTGTTATAAGGTAAAGGTGGAGTCATGTCTACCACAAAAAATCTTGCTTTAAAAATGTACTATCTTATCTAGTTTGTAGATCTACCATATTATTGTTTCCATGGTGCTTTGCTTATGTTCCACTATATGACATATACTGGTGACACCATCAAGTCAAAGGTCAAATTAAAGATATATTTACCGTATTTTTCGGGCTATAAAGTGCACCGGATTATAAGGCGCAGTATCAAATAATATGTCAGTTGTGTCATTGTCCACACATAAGGAGCATCGGATTATAAGGCGCAATAAGAGAAACAAAACACGTGTTGGATAAATCAAACTTTATTCAGGTCATTTACAATAACTCTCAGTTGTAGCTAACACAAAAATACAAGTTTAACAGTTGGTGATTTGGGCATCAAACATGCCCGGATCCCTCTCAACATTGTTCAGTTTTAACACAAAAATACAAAACCTGAAATCTGCATGGTAATCGTGGCATTTTGGGTCCTTGTACAGCACACGGCAGAACTACCGGTATGTTGCACAGTCGCCCTATATGTCGCCAACATATTACTCCTCCTGACTCGCCCACTAATACCTTATTAGCCGTAATGTTACAACATAAAATCGGTTGGAGGTTAAACACAACCAAAGGTCATACATAAGGCCACTGGATTATAAGGCCACTGTTGATTTTTGTGAAAATGTAATGATTTTAGATGCGCCTTATAGTCTGAAAAATAGGGTAACTCCATACTGTGGAATATTCCAGCCAGTTATTACAAACACAAAGGCTTTTCATATTTACAGTACATTACATTTACTCATATAAACCATTCTGCAGTTGTTATTTGGCCCAGCAATTGGAAATCTCTGACATTTTCCAAATCTTACCAAAACCTCAGTCCAAACTGCCATAAATGTATTCTTCTAGTCATTTTGTGATACGATCTGACATTATTGACTTGACCTCATGCGTAATGGTGCTAGCCTTCTCATTATATGGTCACATCTTGGAAACTCGACAAATCTTGTTTTATTTAAGTAAATTGCCATATACATTGGAGATCTTTGGACTCAAACCACTGAGAAGACTGCAAAAAAAATCTCCTGGCACTCTGCAACAAAGAAAATCGTTTTTAGCAGTGAATTAAAGTCATTTCTGTGTCATAAGTCGTGATTTTCAGAAATGGACGTCAAAAATCATATTGAAATGACAAGCGTAACTCTAGCACTCTATTATCCAATGCCAAGAAACTGAAATTCAGACCATCTTTTTGCGGTTTTATGCAACCATTCGCTATATCAATCTACTTTATTCTCCCTCTCTTCTTCCCTTCCACATCTGCAATTCTGATTCCACCTGTGTGCAGCCGAGTGTGTCCGCTGCACCGGCTGACAGGCCCTCTGGACGTGCACAGGTAACCTCTGCGGAGTGGCGCACAGTGAAGGACGGATGACATACCACGGCACTGGGGTCTGCTCATGTATAATTCGGATTACGCTCTCCTCTCTCTCCCCTAGCCCACTGCCCACACCCGGTCCCAGCCAGTAGCACCGAGGGGGATCGGAGGGGCTCTTTCTGTCCATCACCTTCGCTACGGTGGAACATTCAATTTATTTTATAGCACCACTCCACTTGATAGCACTGACCTCCCAGGATCCCATGGAGAGTAATGAGATGGCTACAGTGATGTCAGTGTGAGGGTTGAAGGGGGAAACACCAACCAGATCCTGTGCAGGAAAATAACTATCTGCGAGGGGAAGGGATTAATTTCAAGAAAAGCCGTGTTCCGATTTCAAAGAAAGCACCGGTGAACCCGCTGTGCCCAATTGTAACAGTGTCCTTGGGTGATGGCCATGTGCGATGGGTTGGTCACGCCTGGGTTTCATCATTGAATCCAAACACAAGAGAAAGATGTGCGCGAGACAGCCGGGGTTTTCATGGGATGATCCAGAAATGACTCCAAATGTCAGAGTGGAAAAGCAGAGATGACAGAACACAGGTCACGTTTCAGCATGAAGGCTGACATGTAGTGGTGACGAGAGGAAGTGCGCACATGGGGATTTGTTTGGGGTTATCAGTGTTCACCATACGGACTACGATATATGTATAAAAAAACATAAATTAATAACAAAACATTTACAAATATGAAAAAGAAAATATTTCACTTTTGTATAATTATTATTATTAGCTAAATAATGTATTAATCATTGCATTTATATAGCACCTTTCAAGAAACCCAAAGCGCTTTACAAAGTATTATTCAATAACAATATAGCACTGCTAAGAAGTTGAGAAGCCGAGCAAGTTCTCCAGGGTGTATTCTGCAGAAATAACAATTTCTCTGTTATTAATTTTTATAGCTGTATTTAATCCGAGTATGCATCTGAAGCCCAGAATACTTCAACTTTACTGACAATGAAAAGAAAACTATCAGCTTCTGGCAACAAGTGAGACAGAAAGTATTGTCTACGAAGATTGGAAAAACGTAGAGCTTCAAGCCTTATCAGAAAAGCAAAGTTTCCATTAAAGGGATGTGTGCATAATCATTTGGCACAGCTCAAAATAAGGCGAGGCGAGTTTATTTGTAAAGCACAATTTGTACACAAAGTAAAAAAAAACTGAGTAAGAAAGAGATTAAAACAAGAACACAATATGAACAAATCAAAGCACAAATCATCATCATAAAACAAAGACTTAAAAATAAGAACAAGTCGTTTTAACGATGAACGATGGAACTTTGCTACCTGCCTGTTGCCATGGTGATGTTAGTGTTTCCTTTAACATTCCGCAGTATAGCATTAAAGTTATGTAAATGGAGACAAGCAGCTACAGTTACAGTTGAATATGTGGAGAGGAAAGTTACCTTAATACAGTAAGACACAGTAAGCATATATATGTATGTATATATATGTACTTCAATTACATTTTCAATATAAAAATGTGTAATTGTAATTCTATAAAGATACATTAAAAGCCATACTGTGGATAATGGACATCTCCATGGCGACAAACAGAAAAGTTACATACACCTTTAAGAAATAATTGACATATCTTAAGAAGTATTTTGTTGGGGTTTTTTCACTGTTGATAGAGAAGAGTTTTGTTTTTCATGGTAAATTTAAGCCTGGGTCTGGTTTCACTTTTGATTTGGCGGATGTGATTTAGTTTCCATATGAGTGATTATTGTTGCTCTACCAGACTTTAATTCAGTGACTCTTTCCAGTCCATTCAGAAAAGAAAGGCATAATATTTGTATCTATAATGTAACATCTGAGGCATCAAATGTTTAATCATTTCTAGCATTTTAGCGTTTGAAGTTTGAGTTTACAGTGTGAAACAAAAGCTGACAAGAGCAGACAGCGCCTTCACCGTGATCCATTTGGTACTGATCGTGTGTCTTCACTAATCACTATCAAATATTGTCTTGTTCGTTTACAGTTTAAAGAAGTGGTTTTATGGCAGCAGTGACAGGTGAAAGTACACTGTATAGATCAGTGTTAAGTGTGAGCGCCGCAAAGGGAGTGTTTCATTGTGTCAGAATGGGGTCAAGGTGTTCTTTTGGCTCAAGAAAAAACACACGGCTTAGATAAAAGCTTAAATAAATCTCCAAGCCTTCAACTCTGAAAAATACCGTAAATATCAAGCCTGCAAGCCAGAATTTCCAAGGGTAAAAATGGTTCAGTGTTTTTAAAAATATTAATGCTTAGAATTTATTCCATTCTAAATATTGTGAGAATTAGATTTGTAAATTAATACACAGCTTACACAACAATGGGTCCAAAGTTAAAGGTGCACTGTGCAACTTTTCTGGGGAGGGTCTAGTACTTGCTTGTCTCCATGGAGATGTTTGCTTTCCCTGGAATGTTCCATGGTATGACATTAAACATACACATGTATTCATTATGGGTATTTCAAATGCTTCAATGGGGGTGACTCTCCACAGATCTGACTTGTAATGTAGTGCAGTGCTGTAACCTGCAGGTCTCCCTCATGATGGATGGATTTAATCTAGTCTGTGGAACATTTTAGACAAAGCAATAACATTTTCACAGAGGCATCAGGTAGTGGACCCTCCACTAGAAATGTTACACAGTGCACCTTAAAAAAAAAAAAAAAGTTTGGACAGATGCCTTATTTCTTTCGACTTCAGCCCAAGGGTTTGCAGGCAGACCTCTGGCTAACCAGCACCAGGGTCTGCCCGAAGGATTCTGCTTGTTACAAGCTAGTTTCTCTTTGCCATGGTTAAAAACATTCTCCCTTTTCTCTGTTTTCCTTTCTGTTTTTTATGGGTTTAATGTGGGATTTTTTTCTTCTGAAAATGTGATGAAGAAGCAAGTTTTCTCTATACCAATGCAAAACGTTGGCTTTTAAAAACACTGAGGAGTATTTATTTAAAAGCAAGGTAATCTTGTTGGCTTCATATTTCTCAAACCTTTTTCAAACTTGTAGAGCAAAATTACAAACACCTCCTGTATAAAGAGAAACAAAGTATGCATTTAAAAGTAGAGTGATCTAGTTGGCTTTATATTTCCCAAACATTTCTTTTCTTTTTTCTTTTCCATTTTGCTGTAAAAACACACAAAACGGCATCACTGGGACTCACAACTATTCTTCTTCCTAAACTTGCAGCACGCAGACTAACCCTCTCGGGCTCACTGATTAAGTCAAACATTAATCAGAGCCGGAGGTGACTGTGTGTAAATACTCGTGATACTGCGGTGTGCCTTTGGTCTCATCACATGTCTGTGTTTATGTGAAAGGCCACACCACCTGCTCATCATAGTGTCCACCACCAGCACCACCCAGACTCCACTGGGACTCTGCGGCAAGAGGGACTGGTTTAACACACAGAGGGAGGAGGAGAAAGAGTTTTATAAGAGGGATGCCAAGAAAAATTATACACGTTTCAAAAAATATAGTGTCCAATGTCTATCCAGATATGAAGATTTTTTTTGTCCATTTTGCAAAATAACACAGACTTCTAACAGTCATTCATTGGTTTAATCTACACCAATTATTGAAACATGCATAACGACCATTCTTGCAATCTTCTTTACAAAAACATAGTTCACGGGTGGCACTGAAACTCACACAGAACTGGAAAAAAAGAAGAGGAAATTGGCGAGAAACCAAAATGGCGATGGTGACAGAAAAAGTAAAGAGTTTTGATGGAGGAAGTGAGTTTGGATGGAGAGGAGGAGAAATTTGGCAGAACAAGTGGCTTCTTGAAGAGGATCGACATTGCGGGTGACAGGCAGAGAAAGCGCGGACAGCTGTGACTTCTCCAAGGCACGGGCAAACGCTGGCCTTTCATGAACAAGTACCCAGCCTTCTCCTCGTGTGAATTTCTAAAAAACCCACCACTTGGACAGAATCCGCTCAGGTACTTTCTTTTAGGTTGGGTAGAAGAAAGTGACAGTGTGTTTTTCTCAATGACAGCTTTTGAATCTCAATGATTTTCCTTGGCTCTCACCGACGTAAGTTCTTGACAGCCCCGCGGCCTAAGTCTGTCAGGAGAGTCCTTCAGAGCTACTACTCAGGGATCTAGTGCCAAACTCCAGCAACTCTTCTTGGCCTCATCAAGATTAAAGGAGCTGGTGATTACCAACTTACTTATGACTTACTTAGTAATCATTCTACAAAGAGACCTTCTGGGCGCTGCTAACTCATTTAGTCAGCTTTTTTCTGTAAACATTATCGGTTCTTTCACTGTAATTTATTTTCTTTGAATCTTTGTGTGAGGGCAGTAATAAAGAAAGCCACCACCCACTTTCTCCACTATTCTAGTCGGCGTTGAAGCAGCTCATGTCCAAAAATGTGCACTACGTCTGGTGAGAGGTTCGCTACAGCCTGTTAGAGAGGTTATCATTTTGCTTGAAATAGAAGAGATATATATAAGAAGATGGAGGTTTGGCGCTGTATGGAGAGGTGACCCCACTCACTTTTAGAATACAAGATATTTTCTGGCAACACTGTGAATGAATTATTAGAAAATATATCAGATAGATAGATTCAATTAATTCTTAAGGCTGATGTCGTCCACCTGTGGATGTGTGATGCTAAATGAGGCACAGCGCTGTCAGAAGCTCTGGCTGACTTTTATCCAGTGATTTGTGTTGTTAAAAAAGTCTCTCACAAATAAAATTACAGTCACAAGATACTTTTACCTTCATGTGCAAAACCAAACATCTACACAGGACCGTGAACGTTCATATTGATCACAGGCTGCTGATAAAATATTGTTTAAATCCACTTTTTCTTGTAAAACTTTCTGAAAGTGTTAGCTAATGTGTGCATCGTGTCTCCATGGTAACGTACTGTACATTCCACCGTAGAGATGCACGTAGAACAGCCCCTGCGTGAAATCACCGCCAAGTATGAATAATGTGGAACATCCAGAATTGTTTATTTTATTTATAGTGCTTCTTTTGAGTTCACTCCACCACATTCTTACTAAGGCCTACACCATGGATAAGCTCCAACCACCATAAGCAGAAGGCAAAATACAACCAGGTGAGAATACTTTATTTCCTCAAATCTAAAACAAATCACACATGTTCTGTTTTCTCTGGCACTCTCTGAAAATAGATCTCTTTGAACTTGTTAAATTTGCATATAAGCAATATAAGCAGTAATTTCCACTTCAATTGCCCCAAATAAATGAATAAATATATACAAGTCAGTCAGCGTGCTAGATAAAAGTGCCATATGGAAGTCTGGAAAAGTATCTGTCGGAAAGACTGGGACTTGTTATGAGGAGTGAAAGAGAAAAACTGATAAACACCAATCAGCATAAGCTAAACTTGCATTGTCTTGATAATTGTAATTGAACAACAGAGAGCGTTTAAAGTACATTTAAGCAGATCTGAGCAGTTCAACATCTATAACGCGTGCTGACTTCTGGATTTATGAGGATGTGCTGATATTTTCTCCCTTTCCCAGACTCCACTGCCCACCTCTATTATTAGATTAGTTCATTTCTTTTCTCTAAAAACACATCATAGACACCATCTGGAAGCCATACCTGTAGCCATGTCTACCCAGAGGTTTGAAAACAGGGGTGGTACAGCAGCAGGGGCATCGTAGCGACCGAGAGCCAGAATAAAAACTACCATCTGATGTGGAAAATGACTCTTGGCTCATTTGGAGTTCCACATTTCACATGGTTTGTCTCCTGAAATGGCTTTTACGATACAGCAGTGACAGTAAATTTTGGTGTAGTTACGTAAAGAGTGCCAATCTTCTGCCAACTTTTTCTGCAACTCTGAAAAATTGAATCGGATATACTTTACATGCTACTGAAATGTGCACTGTGTAACTGTGTAACTATAGCTTCTTTAGTCCTGGTGCAGCTTTGTCCCTTACCAGAACTGAACAGAACTGAAGAAGCTACTTGGATATGTGGAAAGAAGTCTGTCTTTTTTCGTCTTTCCTATTTTCTGATGGAACTTTTGCTGCTATAGCATTTCTTCTCCTGCAATGTTCCACAGGAAGGTATTAAACATGTCCATTTTGCTTTGTTTTTAATTGAACAATTAAACTAAACTAAACTTTGTTTTTATTTGAGGCAAATTTATAGCCTTGGAAAACATGCATTCTTACTATCTTGCAACACGGCCTCAAGGTGCTACCTGCTCGTCTCCATACTGATAAATACAATGGTTCTCGGATGGAAAAAGGTGGCTTGTCCTCTCCAGGTGGGTGGAGAGCCCCTGCCTCAAGTGGAGGAGTTCAAGTATCTCAGGGTCTTGTTCACGATGGGGGAAGGATGGAGCGTTAGACTGACAGGTGGATCGGTGCAGCGTCTGCAGTGATCTGGCCACTGTTTCACTGGTCAATCTACGTTCCTACTCTCACCTATGGTCATGAGCTTTGGGTAATGACCAAAAGGACAAGACTGCGGATACAAGTGGCTGGAGGAGCTTGGAGTAAAGGCGCTGCTCCTTCAAGTCGAGAGGAGCCAGCTGAGGTGGCTTGAACATCTGTTCTGGATGTCTTCCACCAGGAGAAGGCTTTGGGGAAGACCCAGGACACGTTGGAGGGACTATGTCTCTGGGCTGGCCTGGGAATATCTCAGGGTCCACCCGGAAGAGCTGGAGGAAGAGTGCGTGGAAAGGGAAGTCTGGGCCTCCCTGCTCAGACTGCTGCCTCCACAACCCAGCCCCGGATAAAGTGGAAGAAAATGGATGGATGGGATCAAGCAGGTTGCACAATACACCTTTAGACAGCATACTATTCAACAGGTATTGTCCAAAGGTGCGACAGACCACTTATCAAACAACAGCAAACCCTGACCATGTACAGGCCGTATTACATGACCCAAGCCTGAGGGCCTGAGCCTGGCTCCACACACCACTTCTCCCTCCAACAATTTTCTGTGATCTACAAGTGTGGACTAAATAGCAACGTAGCAACAACAACTTCAGATTCACAAGAAAAATCCAGACCACGACATAATACTGAAAATCTGTCCTCAAGTGAAAAAAGAAAACAAATAAAAATAAATGAAATATACAGTAGCATCAAACATGTTAATTGGATACTTGCAATACTTTATACAATTTACACTACCCATCAAAAGTTTGGACATTTAAAAGTTTGGGTTCTTTATTTTCATGATTACTATGAACTATGAATGACATATATGGAATGTAGTAAACAAAAAATAACGTAAAAACTACTCCAAACTTTTTTTTTAAATAGCCACCCTTTGTTTTGAACCCTGCTTTGAACTTTTGTCATTTTTTTACCCAGACACGGCAGTGAAGTGATCATGAAGCTCACTGAGAGAAGGCCAAGGGTTTGCAGCCCTGTCGGCAAAGTAAAGTGTGGCTACTTTGAGTATTTTAATTAGAAAATGTTGTTGACTTATTAATCTTCTTTTTTTTTTTTCTTTCCTACAACATTCTATACATCATGCTTCATATATTTGATATGTACGTATATATGTAAACTATTGAGTGGTAGTGTAAGTAATCTTTGCACTGCGATTCAACATTTGAGCCTTAACTTTATTGACCTACTTTTTAGGATCAAGTAGGTGATTTGATTTTAACTCAAATTTAAATGCATACTTTACTTTTCCACAGCCAACCACAGCAGCTGCAGAGCAAAATGATCTGTAGCATTAACAGTATAGTGGATTTAAATGACAGCGGCTGAACCTTATGTACATAAAATAGCTTACTGTACGAGAGGACCACAGAGTAAAAATAGCCTGTAGCCGTAATACATAAAATAGTAGTACTTTTGAAAGAGAAAATACAGTTGAGAAGCTGAGAGTTTCCTGTGGTCTGAGCATTCAGGTTATATAGCGCTGGTTTGGAGCACAGCCAGGCGAAGAACAGTGCAAGATAAATACCTGTCTTACACACACTTTCCCCACAGAGCTCCTAAAGCCACAGTGTAAACACATAATGAAGCCGGTCCCGCGAGTGAGCCCTAATTACAGATAAGCCTCTTGTGGCTCGTGCTTAATACCAGGTAGATTAGATGGTCGCAAAGAGAAGAAATAAACACAAGACTATTCATTTTCTAGAAGAGCAATAAAAGATGAATGAAGATGGTTTACCCCAAATTTGTGAGGAGCAGAAGATAGTTTTTTTAACCTGGCCAAAGCGGTGATGGGAGCAAATGTAAGGTCTTTGATTTAGCATTTCTTGAAGCATACCAGAACCTAAGTTGGGCAACTGAACAAAGTCATATCTTTTGAGCAATATGCCAAATTTGTTTGAGATTAATGGACGGGGTAGATGAAACTAAACTTAGGGGTGGATGATTTTGGAAAATATGAAATGGGGATTTTTCTAACAAACATTGTTATTGCGATTAGATTTGCAATTTATGTTTTACTAAAAGGACTCAAAAGTTCAAAGTTCCCATTATAAACATGTGCAGAGAAACAGACAAAACACTGGAACATAAATAAACTAATGAAAAACAAGGATCGTGTTTCAAAACATGTTTGTACAGATCTAGAATACAGAGTTGGCAGCTTTAATGTAAAAGATGACATGTTGTTGTTTGTGAAGGTCTTTTTTTTTTGGTAAAACAGAAATTATTTGTATTCTTATTTGAAAAAAATATATATATGTTTTATTATTATTATTCTTCTTAGTTTCCTTCAGAACAGGCACCCTTCTGAAAAGTGAATAACTGAATAAGAACTTAATTAGCATGAACTATAGTCAGTAAAACTTCAAAAGGATGTGTGTTTTCAGATATACAGTATTCAGAACAGGGGAAACAAAAGCAATTAATTACAAGACTAATAATCTTGATTTCTCATTAAAAACACATATAGTGGTCCTGCATTCTAAATAATAGAATTGAATGGTTTAATTGTATGCTGTGAGCAAATGAAGTTAATACTTAAAACCATTTTCAGTGAATTGATTTGGACAAAAAGCCAGACGTGTTTGATGCACTTGCTAGCGGGACCCGTTCCCGGTTTGTTTGTAGTGTGACAGCTAATCATTGGCTTTTCTTTGTAATTCCTTCTTGAATGGTAATTGTGTTCAAAAAAAGAGGATACTGGGTTTCCTCCAATTGCATGGTTAGCATCAGCAGCGCGCACTGAGGCCAAATGCACTGTGGGATTGATGGTCAGGAAATGAACACACATGCTCAAATCAAGCGGCCATTCAGCGCTCTCCCACGATTAAAGAGATTCAGTTTCTCTTTTGGACCAGAGCCTAACAAGTCCAGGGGTCTGTCGGCTTGGGCGCACTGAGCTGCAGCAGAAAGAGCATTAACTTCAGGGATGTATATGCAAGACACGTACAAGAGCTGGTCACTGCCATACATGGAAATATGGCTCTGGTTTAGTAGAGAATGAGAGTGGTCTGATGCTGGACAACCACAAACACAGATGCTCAAACTACAATCTTCTAAAGTTACATAACTGAGTTTAGTGCATGTAGGAGGTACATATGAATGCACAGAGGTGGAAAGGACTGGCTACTTTTCATAGTCCACACAGTATATAACATAATATAGTTACTGAACTGTTCCTTCCAAAGACTGGGTAATTTCCCTCAAAGTCAAGCCAAAACTCCAGGTTTCTGTGCTCTGTCCAAGACCTAATTCACAAGTGGCTAAAGATATTTGAACAGGCAGGGGTCAAATGCAGCCTTGGTCAATTTACTTGTCATTCTGTTCTCCACTGCTTGTCATCAACACTGTCACTATTAAAGGGCCCATATTACACTACTTTCAGATGTTATAATGTTGTTTCCTCATCAAAACATTTCTGGACTTTTGTTTTGTTTCATTCACACATGTTTAACACACAAACCCTACACTTTTAGGCTGAGTTCTTCTCAAAGTGAAAACTGTTCTGCCTTGTGATGTTGGGCATAATACTTTAAAAAGTAATTAGCTATAGTCACTAGTTACTGGCTATAGTTATTTAATGAGTTACTCGATTATAAAAGTAACTAGTTACGAGGGAAAGTATTTTTAAGGGCGCACTCACACTAGGACTTTAGAACCTTGCCATGCTCATGGGCCACACTCACACCTGCACAACTGGGCCATAACACATGATGTAATCACATGGGACTGTTTGTTTACATGTGGCACAGCAGAGCTAACACTTTTTAAGAGAGAAATAAGTCTTGCAGCATGAAATACAGATTAAATAGTGAGACAGGTATGAGTCCTGTTGTGATACACACTCCTTTGTGAGTTTCTGGCTATAGTAGCAGTGCAGATCAGTGATAACAGCCAGAGGAGAGAGGCTGCAAAACTTCTGTCTTTGTCACAGTCCTTACTGAAGGTAAATGCATATTTGCATATGTTTTAGAGCAGAGTTTATTCACTGTTTTCCTCATATGAGTAACATCAGCGCAGCTGACAGGGCTCGTACAGTTATGCATGTGCATGAACACCCATGTCGAGCTGTGTCTGGGTGAGCCATGGTGTGAGCCACGTAACAGTGTCGTAACAACAGAATAAACAATTAGTCAGATTACTCACAACTAGGGCTGCACGATATTGAAAATGAATGCGATATGCGATACCCTGTGGTTGCGTTCGAGGTGGCTGTGTAAGTTCGTCGTGTTTCCTCTCGACGTTGCGATAACTTTCCGGCACGACTTGCACAGCACTTGCGTCTGTGACCCGTCGTCCCGTCTGAAGCCAAAGTCCCAAATTCCGGAGCTGCTGAACATTACGTTTAAGGGCGCGTCGGAATTGTGAACTCCAGAACGCAATAAGCTCACGATTTACACATATAACAATAAAAAAATATCGCGCATCTTTGCGATGTGGATATCACACGTGCCATTATCGAGATGACGATATTTTTTCGATATATCGTGCAGCCCTACTCACAACTATGAAAAGTAATGCAACTAGTAACAGTGTTTATTTTAATGCCTTTATTCCCATTAATGGTGATGTAAATTGGTAATACAGTTTTATAGTGCTCCACTGTGTTTTTAAACATCATACACCTTCCCTAAAATCATTTGGACAATTTTCAGCCCTGGACTTACCAATTTCAACTGAACTAAAGGTAAAAGGTAGCTTGGCTGCTAATTTGGAAACTTTAAATGACATCACAAGGTGGAACAGAGCATTTTGAGCTCTGGAGATGCAGACAGGGTTACTCAAACAAAACAACTCCAGGTATGTTTTTGAGGAGGTAACAACATTTTAAACCCACTCAACGGTCAAAAGAGTTAATTTTGTGTAGTATAGGGCCTTTACGTAAAAAAATAAAATGAAAGCTACACAACTGTAATTATTCTAAACAAGTAAAAATTGTCCATTTAAAGTGATGTAACTTTCTAAAGTTGGAAAGTCAACTGCATGATTTTCGGGACATTCTTGATGGTAATAGACAACTTTTACACCAGACTGAGGAATACTGGCGGCAAAGGAACATTTCCATGGAAACAAGCAGGAGCAAGCCTCCTCCAGGACAAATAAAAGCCCGTGGAGCCTTTGTGGAGATGTATCCTTGTGAGCAGGGTTGCATATTTTTCTATGTTTTTCAGTGCAATAAACACACTCATAATTAAAAAAACATGTTTTTTGGCAAAAAAGTTACATATTATGTCTTTAATACAGCTGCGCCACTTTCCATACACCAAAATGCGGTTTATTATAATACAGGACAGTACGTGTACGTTAACCTTTCAATGAAAACACAAAACACTATGCTATTTTAGAGGAAAGTTTGAAAACATCACATGACAAAGAATTGCTATCATTATTACTCTCATAACAAAAATGATCCATTGCATGTGCCGCGCCGCAACAAATGTTTATGAAATCAGATATGTCCATAACATTCACTCCAAGCCAATTGGACCAAAGTGTTTAGTTACACACCAGCAAGAATTGTTGTGTTTTGCTTGGATCGTCAGATAGGGCTAGGGCTGTAATGGAATCAACTTCAGTCTGTCACGCATTATTAAAATCTAGGAAATTTAATGAATGAGAGAATTTCAAAGGCACAGGAGACGAAGCGATACCCAAACAACTGACACTAGATCTGCTGTTTAGAAATCTCTCTCTGCTTTGTCCCTGTTCCCCTCTGTCCTTCCTCTGCTCACATCTTCCCCTGATCTGGGCTTCCTCTGGTCATACAGTGAGCGTGGATCTGACTCCAGGTCTGTTTACGGGCTCGATCTCAGGAAGTCAGCATCAGATAAGTGGATTCCTAGCAGATACATTTCAAGCAAGGCGGTGCACTGAAGGATATGGCCTAAATGCTATTACCCGGGGAAGGATGTGAGGAAAGGGTTCAAGGGTAATAATGACTGAACAGTACATGTGCGTATGAGCACAAATTCATCACTTCATGGGGACCTGGCTATGTTACAGTGACAGAAATCAGATCCACATAATGTAGAAATCCTTCAAAAGATATGGGTTAGTAGGTTATGGTCAGAGTTTAAGTTAAAAGGCGCACAATGTAACTTTTCTATTGAAGGGTCTGGTAACTACTTGTCACCAAGGAAATGTCATTGCTTTGTTTAACCAGACGAAGTTACAGTGATCTGTGGAAAAGCAATATTTCCAAGCAATAAAAAACACCTCTATGAATGAATAAATGAATGAATGAATGCATACATGGCAGTATTCTCTCCATGGGGACAAATGGAAGTCCACCCACCAGAAAAGTTACGGATTATGGATCATGCTGGTTATGGATCATTCTCCAGGAAATGAATGCAAGTAAGTGTAACATCCACAAGGTAATGTAACCTATAAGGTGTATGTGCGTGTGTGTGTGCGTGTGTGTGTTTCAAATGCAGTTTCCAGGATGACAGCATCTTTGGACTGTGTCTCCAACACCTCCAAGTGAGATACAAGGTTCACGTTAATAAAGTGTAACCTTCCTGTCTCAGTATGTACAGTTCTTTCATTTCTGTCCAAATTATCTAATTGTCTCTATATACTCTTCCTCATGTCATGGTTGTTGGCTATATACTCCATCCGGCTATGGACAACTGCAGTCTTGTCTCTTCACCTCCAGCTTGGTAATGCATTGCTCAAACACAATAGAATGTAGTCCAAATTGAGACCAGGTGTTTTCTTACAGTATGGCTCTCATCCCAAAAGCAGAAAGACAGACAGTGAAGCGTCTGGTGGATAGAAAAGAGCCTTGTCTAGGCTAGGATGCACATATGCTGAAATGTGATTGTGCAAATAAGTCATATTTATAACAGTACTCAGCCTCCCTGTCTGTGAACTATCAATCTACTGCACCTTCAAAATGCAGCTAAGCCAGAGTGAGATCACTAGTACTGTCACTTATTTTAAAGAGTGTATTTTATAACTCTCAAGTCAATAGATACAGATGAGAGGGAGGTGATCTACGTAAGCAGCTCCGTTATTTAATGGTAATGTGCTGGGAGACAGATAAAAATGCGAAATCATAAACAATTCTTTTCAATTTGTCAAACTGTCACATAGACAGTTTGACCTGCCACGTCAAATGCAGAATTCCGATGCACTATTTTTCTTGTCAGCTATTTATCACAAACTGCTTGATTTATTTTCAAACAAGACACTTTCAGAAGGCATTAAGGTTAAAACAATGTCAATGCGTAAATGTCACATTTTTCTATTGTTCTTTTCCACCTTCGAGGCACTGAAAGCGTTTTACAACAAGGTCCCATTCACCCATTCATTTACGCATTCATACACCAGTGTACGTAGGGACGAGGTGGGTTAAGTGTCTTGTCCAAGGAAACAATGACAGCATTCATCTGTGGGAGTTCTAATCACACCTGCCAACTTGTGGGCCAGTGGATCTGACGCTCAACCAATGATGTTTATGTCGAGAACCGCCAACCTTCAGATCAGTAGACAAATGCTGCTAGCCTCAACTGTCACTGTCCATTGTCTTCAAACATATTGTTCTCAAGTAACCATCATGTTAGTCTCAAATGAACATCAATTTATATTTAGGACCAAACTAAAATCTTATCTCTAGCAGTTCCTGTTCAGAGGTCAGTGCAGTGAATCATCTGCCTCCTTTGAGACTTTTGCTTTTGCTTCTCTTCTCTCAATCCAACCTCATGTCTTCTTTACTACATCCATAAATCTCCACTTCGGTCTTTGTCTGGGCCTCCTGCTCAGTTGCCTTTTTGACCAGTATCGTCTCCCTTAAGTATTCTCTGGCCACTTGAACTCTCTCCAAAGTAGTAGTAGTGGTCCTCAAGTTCAACTACTTCCTTTTTTTCTTACTAGGGATAGTGAGGGAGTAGCTCAGTATATAAAGCAAAGAGCCAAATTAACTAGAGAGTTGCTGGTCAGATCCTTACTACCTTCAATACCGTGTACTTGTCTGTCTTTACTTGTCTGTGTGGTTCAATCGTTAAGCAACCTGTGCCCCCAGTGTAAAAGCATTTAAATGTTTATAATTTATGGTCAGATATCTATTATCAATGCAAGACTGGAATACAGAGCCTGATACCTTGCGAAAATACATATTGGTGTAAGAGCGGGTTAAATATGCCTGTTAATATTGTCTATATGTTTGATGAGGTTGTACGAAAGCTGCAGCACGCCCCCCAAAAATCTTGGAGGTGCTGAAGGGTTTGAAAGATCTAGGAATGAATTGGATAGATAAACCAGGTACCTCAGTTTTAAAACCCTCCCCACCAAGAACAGTAAATAGGCAAGGGACAAGATCTTTGTCATAAATCTGTGCACATGCATGTGGAGACTGATCCTGTTTACATATGGTGGTTCAAAAAATACAGTGCTCTAATTACTGCAAAAATATGAAAATTGTAATTTTTTATCATAAATTATGTCAAAATCTCATCTTATTCTCGTGGACCCGGTATCATGTTTAGTGACTCATCCCTATAATGGTGGAATAAAGTTGTTAGTGCGAACATGTGCAAAAAAACCCTCAACCAGAGTGTCTTTTTCATCTGTGGTTTGGGTAAAACAACTTCACTAGACTCCACACAAGATGATCCTCCACATGCTACAGTCCTTGTCATAATCTAATGTACTTTGCACATTTATCTTTCTGCCCTGCGTTTTGTCCCGGCCCCACATCCTGCCGTGAGCTGAAGTATGATGAAATGTTGCTCCCTTGTGCCCATCATTTTGAGCTGGGCGCGTTGGAAGCTGTGATGAGACGCAGACTAATCCTTCTCCTGAGAATCCACCTCTCGCTCAGACTTCTCATCACTCCGTTAGCCTCCACGTGGGGCACAAGTCAGCGGCCATCTTTAGCACTCAGCAAATCTGCCTTTGAAAACACACAGCTCTGTATTAAACTCCTATAAAAGTATCCACTGTTACTAAGAGCGCCCTGACGTACTTTGGCTTAGCTGGAAATACGCTAGGAAAACATACAGCTTAACAAGTGGTACATGTGAAACGTTTTTGTGACCGACTAGATGCTTTGCAATCAAAACAAGCGGTTATCTTGCAGGGTGAACCTTACTTCCTGCAAGTTTCTCTTTTTTTTTTTTCTTTTTGCACTCCATCCTGTGGAATTATAAAGGCTTCCAGCTAAATAAATACAAGCTAATGTGCACCTTTTCCTTCATCGTGGTGAAAAAATGGACTGCCACACTTGATTTGTGAGCTGTTCCATTTTGGGTAATGAAGAGGAAAGACTAAGCAGGAGAAGGGAGGACTCCATCAAGTGGTCGGCGTGCATGATTGAACCCTAAAAATAGTAAATGCTGCAAAAAATCGTATTAGTAACACTCAAAGGTGATTTAAGAAAAAAGTCAGTGCACCTATAACTATTATCTACATAAATATTTAGATGATCTCAACAGTAGCAAAAGGAAAAATTGGAAAAAATGAATAATAAGTATATTTTTGTTTTGCTTGGTTTTTGTAATTGTAAGTTTTGTAAGTTTTCAAAACCTCTCTTAACATGCAATAGTGATAATAATACCTGCCCAACTTTGCCACTTTACCAAAAATACCCATTTCCTTTTTAGAATTTTCAATACAGATTATCTCGAATGCATTCAAGTTTTTGTAGTTGCAAAAAATATGTGAATCATGTAAAAAGTGTCTAATATTCAACCCTAACTCTGTGAGTATTATTGCGTATATCTTTACGGACTTAAAAATATCTGACAATAGAGACCGAGCCATGCTAAACCAACCATGTGTCTATCTTTGCCACGTGTGTACTTGAGTGTACTTGTGTGTACTTCTACAAAGCCATCTGTGTGTTTTTCTTATGCAGTGGTTATACACTGAGGTTTGTGGGCCAGATCCGGAGCCCGATAAATGACTTGTGTAAATCCTAAACTCCAGCCAAACCGGATGTAAGATGCACATTAGCCACTTCCTCAATAATAACTTTCATTTATAAACATTTTTTGCTCATGTTTTGGCAGGATTAGCTTTATTTTGTACAGAAAGAAGTGGTTAGGAAGTTAAAATGTTATTTAGAATGGCGCGTACATTTTGGCTAAGACAGTGCAATAAAGTTTCATACCTTTTACATTGGACTGTGGTAAATATTGAAACATTGCATAAAGTCTGAGGGAATACACAGTCCTCTCTTATGAGAAACTCTGTTCAAGTTTCCTTTTGAGGTACCGTATATACAGACTAACCCCAAGCACCCGAGCTCTGGACTTCATCAAAAGAGAATTTCTCTCAAGTTTTAGAAAATCTGAAGTTTAAGAAGTTAGAGCGCACTTAGTGGCCACTTCATGAGGTGCACTGGTTCTGAAATAAACCACGTTCAATCCACTTTCAGCTCTTTTATGGGATCTGAATCTTTTGGATCTGTTCGTGTCAAAGAGCCTTTCATAAGACTGGTTCTTTGTATTTATTTATTTATATAACACAGGCCAATGTGAGAACTGAGTGTATCTGCAAAATAATCACAGAGAGAAATGGCCAACGCTAAGTAAGATCTGTTTAAAATGATTCCAGCTGAGAGAGGGAGTGTGTTTACCCTTTGAAATTAAGCTTAATCTAAATAAAACATTACACTGCAATATTAATAATTTAAAAACTGTTATTTTGATGTGAAATATGTTTTTGTACATAAAGCTCTCACTTGTGTTGCCTACTCTGCTTCTGTGCTGATGCTTGTGTTGGTTCAGCGTCACTATAAAAATGCAAACAAATTAGAAAGAAAGATTTGGTACTTATAAAAATGACATCTGGTCACAGTTCACCTTTAGGAACTGTTCAAAAGTGCCACATCACTAGTTCAGATCAAGCATCAGCATAAAAAGTGTGCTAGAGCTGTTTTTTCATAATATAATCATTAGTATGTATGTATTTTATCTATTTGTGAGACAAGAATGGAGTTACAAAAATACAAATGGAGTGACCAAAATACAAAAGAAATCAATGACATATGACATTTATGTATTTTTTTATTTTATTTTAATTGAATTTAAATTCTTATTTATTATTTCAGGGACAGCGTATATAAACATTTCAGTAAATATGCCAGAATTAGTCAAGAAAATATTTTTCATTATTTTTGTTTAAATTTTATTTAGCCTTAATACAAAACAAATTAAACAACATAATTGCCTTTTAATATTAAAAGATATCTAATGTATAGCTCCTAAGTCTAAACTAGGTGCTTTTCCTTACAGAGGATTGGCAGTAGACTCATATTGATGATTCGAAATGACTGAATCTTGATCTCAATTCAAATTTTATTTATTGTCCAGCCTAAAATAACTACCAACCAAAATATTTAAAATTACTATAACATCGGGATGCTCAGTGTGAAGCCTGCAGATTTATTTTCAACACAACAAAGTATCTCATGGGCAAGTGAATGTGATCCGCGCATTTTATAGCATGAAAAGCAATAGAAAGGCTGCATTGAGTGTGCTGCATAGTGAGTGAATAACAGCCACGGAGAAAAAAAATCGAAATAGCTCTAGGATGAAGTCAGTTAGCAACAAATACGAACAGATTGAATGATGAGTTTGAAAACAGACGGTGCCATTGATTGGGTTGAACCCATTGTACAGTCTTCCAGTGATTAGATGAATCCCTAAGTCTCTTTAGGACACTGAATATACTCCAAATAAAACAGCCCTGCACATCAGATGGATATTCATATTACTACTTTGGAATTCACCTCCACCACAATAGTTTAAGTGGAACGCCTGTCTGAAGAAAGGGGTTTTTAGAACTCTCTTTCACACTGACTGTTGAAGTATTTTTTGGTTTCTCTATTCAATATAGTTGAGACATTTTGTAAAACTTGTTGGAAATGTTTCACTTTTATATTTATTTGACATCACAGCATTTTAATTACATATTAGCTTTTTTACATTGCTACTGTAGAGCTGTATGCCACAAAGTAATTCACATTTTAAACATTTCAGTACAACCTTTTTGGTAAAAAAATAAATCAGGATTTTTTATTTTTTTTTTTACATTATTTCAAACCATTATCATTATATTGTAATTATAGTGTATTAAAGGTGCATTGACATCTTTTCTGGTGGAGGGTCCATCACTGCTTGTCTTCTTGAGGGTGTTATTGCTTTGTATAAATGTTCCACAGTAGACATTAAACTTATCTATCTCAAGGTAAACCTGTATTCCACAAACCAAATTATGAGGCAGATTCGATTTGAAGGATTAAAATAATATGTGCATTGTGTCACGCTCAAGCCCCTGTTTTCTCCAACGATATCTGGCCAATTTCATCATCATCTGACTGAAACCAGACAAGGACTTCATGTAGTAATCACTTTAGCGTGTATTGCTTCGCTGCATCATAGTCCCATGCAACCTCAGATCCTCTCTTACAGTTACACACATCAGCTAATGACTTGTCTGCTTCAAACATGTACAGTATTTATTCAACCTCCTGTTTATTCTCCACATAAAACTTTGTCATATGAGTCAACCATTTCTTTTATGGGCGTGCTAACACAAAGAACCACACAGACACATTATAATGGGTTGCCTTGTGTGCCCTGATTTACAGTAAAGTTGGCTTCTCTGACTCACTGAATGTCTAAAGAGCTGTATTACAAATTAATGTCATAGTATGTGCAAAAGTTGGAAATAATTTTAATGAAAGCGCTTAAATGTTATTGTTGATAATGAATAATAAAAATCAAAGCTCTGAAGTCTGCGTCGCTACAACAGGAAAGGAAGTTTATAATGTGTCCAAATGGAATCAAATTTGTTACAGTGAATTTACTTTTGTTGTTATGACCTATGATTACATTTCAAGCAATTTGTCAGCTATTTGAGTAATTGTGACTGTGGCGCAGATTGTGTAAACCCATTTAAAAGCCATTAGGATTTTCCCTTCTTTTTCTGTTTTCCTTTAAAAAAGAAGAGCG
>KN516444.1:40976-76142 GCA_000787155.1 Scartelaos histophorus
AGTCTTGGGTTAACCACTGGATGCCACTTTGGTCATTTTAGGCAGATTCCACAGTACAATAGTATCTTTTGTGAGGGGACCTAATGCATGCTATGAGTGCAATACAGCTGCTACAAAGCAAAGTGAGAAATATCTTCAGGGCAGTAAAGTCTGGGAGTGCTCGCATGTTTTTCTGTCTCATTTATTCCCTGGCTCTGTGGCCCGGCCATAGCAGTCCTGCATTATTCTGTCTGATAATACTCAACAGCCCTCAGGAACAGCCATTTTAGACATGGGAGTTACTGCTGTGGAGGTGTAGAGCAGGAGAGAGTGTGATTCACCACAAAGATATTGCATTTAAATCACTGAATTTCAGCTCCACACAAGCTGCCAGGTTAAAGTGGCCCGATAAAAATGTCAATGTAATGTAATGTCTTTCTTGTTTGCCAGATTTCGGCCTGTCAAAAGATACTGTGTTAAGTGCCTGTCAAAAGATACTACCATTAACTCTGACATCTATCACGGTGGGGGTGTTCTGCCTCTATCTTTATGACAGAATGTTCAGTAGTAAACATAGTGAGACAATGCACACATTAGCCAAAAAGTTTTAAGAAAGATTCAAACATATTTTCAGGCGCACGTGGTCAATGCAAGTATCCATGGTTTGATTTTCAACAAAAAGGTGAGAGCGACTAAGTGAAAGACTGTAATGTGACGAGAAACTTGTTCAAGCACCCAAATAATCTCACCTGCTGTAGTTCCACTTAAGTCACTTCTTTCTGGTCCGATTGTGTTAAAGCTTCATACAGGACAGAGCCTTAAGTTAGCATTACAGTCGCAGGGAATGTTGATGACATTAGCTGCAAAGTATTAGTATTAACAATAGTGACCAGTGCTCATTCTCCCACTGATAGGGTTATTCACTGTAACTGTAAAAGATAAAGCTGATCATCTGAAAAAAGTTACTTTCAACTTTATCCATCTGTTTTTAAAGGGGCACTATGTAACTTTTCCAGTGGAGGGTTTACCACCTGCTTGTTTCTATAGAGATGTTATGTGCATGCAATGAATGACAAATTGCATCTCTACAGATCTGACCAGTAACTTGACCTGCTGGCGTTACATGTTTTTCTCAATACAGATAGAAATGTTTATAAATAGTTCATTTTTGAAACTCAGTTAAGAATTTAAATTTAACAACATTTTCATTGTAAAGCAGAATAGAAGAGAAATCGAGTGTGACCATACAAAACCTCGTCCTTTCAGAGGTTTTCCCTGCTGAGAGCACCAGCCTTGCAGAACCTGCTAATTGGCCACTACATTCCCAGGTCACTCTGCAGGCATCCACGCACATGCTCAGTGTAAAGAATATGTGTATGGGAAACAAATGGTTGGTTGGAGCGGCGCCATAGAGCCTGATGACCTGGAAGAAGTGCATAGAGATGAGATCAGCCTGGTCCGGACTTCCAAGTCAAACACAGGACAGCAGCTGAGCGAGCACTGATCCACTGCGCCTCACTAAACCTGCAGTGGTGTGGACCAAGCACATGTGAAGATCTACATATGCTCTCAGGCCACAGCTCTGCGACGCTCTGTTAGCTTCCTATAGAGAGAGTGCTGAAAGGGGCCAAGATTGAGAGCCTTGTTAAGTGACGAACAAGTGAGCGGCGATCGGGCGAGAATATTCATCACTCAACAGTTTCAAAGAGCAGAGAGGACTTTCAACTGCACGATTTCACGCCACGGCCGACCATAGCAAAAGTCATGAGAAAAGAACATATATTTCATACTGGACACTGGTGATGTAATGCAGAATAAATCACCAGATAATGTGATAAATGCAAAAACATAAAACAGTTATCTATATAATTACAAAAAGTATAATGAAGGTAAAGTTATAACTCTCAAAATATTGATTGAAACCAAAAATGCAGATGTAAATGTTGCACCTATTGAGTAAATAGAGAAATTAAACTATAAACCTGTTACATGAATATGGCTATGGCCTCAATATCAAGAGCAGAGAAAGAATTGCTGATATGTGAGACATATACTTGGTTATTTCACAGTAACACAGTAGATAATTTGTAAAGTAACATGTATATTTGCCTTTTAAATCAATAGATTTTTTTTAAATTACAAAACTCAAAATAAGACTAAATAACATAAAAAGAAAATGCTCATCTGAACAAAAATCAAACTGGAAAAAAATTACACACAATTTACCTTTTCTCCAAGAAATTTGTAAAATTTCTTAACTCATTATTTTCTAATTACAGAAACTACTATTATTTGGTGTGGATAATTACCGTATATTGTCTAATTAAGAGCTTTTTAAAATCATTATTCCTTAGTTTAACAATTAAGTCTGAACTTTTTGTATTGTGGAACCAGAAATGGGTAAGACCGTTCAACAATAAAGTCAATATTTGATCCCACTTTCAGAGTAGTGGCTTCAGTGACCAGGCTGCTTAGTGTAGTCCTGCTGGCCTTTATGAGATTATTTGATGCCCGTGCCTGAGAAGAAGAAGACAGGAGACATAAAGTGGAAAGTCGAAGGGAACCGTGATTACTGGCTATTGAATTGAAACCAGCCAAGGTGTAACAAGATCTGAGCCTGCAAGAAGTATTAAAGTAGTTAAATCACATAAAAGGACCCAGCTCACCCCACCGCTCCTGTTTTCCCTTGCTCTCCCATCAACACCGTACATTAAAAAGCAGATGAATCAAGGGCCGTAAAATGTAGCCGTAACCCTTTGAACCGTCGGTAGCAGAAGCGGAAAAGATGTATACGGCAAAATGAAAAGCTGTTTGTCAAGGCTATGAGTATTAAAAGACCTAAATAAGAAGCAGCAATAGCAAGGACTCCCCATTGTGACTTCCTGCATCCTTAACCAATCACAGTCCCGATTTCTTCATCCCTCCAAGATTGCGTTATTAAATTAAAGGCTCAGATTTATGCCCCAGTGGCAGAGCAGCAGCTTTAGTCAGATTTGAAATCATTTATCCCATCAGAGGGTCGCTGAGTGTGCCTTCTGATTGATGGCGCCTGAGCACTTGCCTGGAGGATACACTTACACACACAGTTTGATTCAGTACTTAACGGTCCTGCGGCCATGGCAACACCGTGGTGTAAAGTAAACATTTTTCATCACATAAATGGCTCCCTATATTTCCGTTTTATGATCGGATGTCACCTGACCTTATGGTGGAAGCAATGAACAAGTGCATAAAGAATTTATCAAGATTAAATTAGGCTGTGTAATGGTTGTCGTGGCAGACAGAACATTATCCACATAACAAATGAACTGTGGAGTGGAACCGACAGCTCTGTCTATCAAGTGAAAAGTTTAAATTTTATCCTAAGAGCGTAGCACTAAATTAAATAATACAGCGTCTTCAATGAGTTATTAAACAGAACAATGGCAAATTAAAAATACAATCTATTGTGTTAATTAAACCTTGATTACTATTCATTGAGGTCTATTTTAAATCACAAAAATTAGTAGGCTACACTAATTTTAAATTTAAAACACAACTAGTTTTGGGAGAGCATGCCTAAAACAATTATTAGGTGAAAAGTACAAACTTATGCAAATTTAAAAGAATAAAAAGATTGTGCTGAATTATGAAATATATATGAGGACAACAAATTCTTTTCGGACTAAACTTGGGAAATTGAGACAGAATGTTTTGCAGTTCGTACGCCAAAAAAACATTTATTTTCACAAGTCAACAGCTCATTTGGAGCGTAGGAAATGGCTTTCATAGGGATCGTGTCTGCAGTGTTGGTCTAAGCCTGCAACTTGACCAGCTCCAACAGGAACTTTACACGTTGGCGGTAAAAATAAGCAGGATGCAGCCATTATTAGCTGATGTTTGTATTTTCTGAGTTCCTGTGGGGATGCGGGCGAGCTGTGGAGAATCATCAAAGGCCCACATCAGTGCATGCATGAGGAAGCAGAGGTTTTAACTTAGCCGCTGGGCACTCATTGCTCCATTTGAATCTTTTTGAACACTTGACCGCCAGTTATTTTCAAAAATAAAGGAACACGAATCTACAACTAAAGGTGCAGTCGCAATTAGGTGATTGAAATGGGAGCTGTCTGAATTTGGAACATATGATCTGAAGGAATGTAGAGCAAATGTTGTTGGAGCATCACGGGTGGGTTGAGAGGACGGTCTGTGCCATGTTGACGAGCTGTAAAGTGTGTCTCGAATTAAAGTGAGTCTCTGCAGCAGGTTTAAAGAGCGTGACATCACCGCAGGAAAAGACTATGTTTGGATTATCGCCACAGCATTAGAGGAGTCAATCAATCTTCATCGTCTATGGATATCCACTATCACAACATCACCCAATCAGGACATTAAAGGAGACTTCCCATTAGTTCCAATTTGTGGCGGAAAGGCGGACACAGACATAATTGAAGAAAATGGCCACTGTTACAAATTGTTCTATTTTAAAATATAGAAAAATATTTTGAATTTTTTGGCAGTTGTTTAATGTAATAGATCACGTTAAGCAATTTCAGTGTTCTGGTATCCATAAAATCTGAAATTTGCCACAGTTACGGGGATTGGATTTTAAAGGAGACCATTTGATATTAGGGTAAAAGGTAATATGTAAAACATTTTCAGTATTGTCAAATCAATTCAACCAGCTCCAGACATCAAGGCTGTCATTTGTATAACGTCTATAACTCTTGACTGCCAAGAAATGATGATCAAAACCACTAAAGGTAATATTTCTAGAGGAAGGAAATGGTTGGTTCTCAATAATGGTGGCAGAGTGAGTGAGGAGTCCACCTGGTGAGCATCAGAGTAAAGAGAAGCAGCTGCGGTGACAGCACAGAGCCAAGTAACACGTGATACACAGAGACCATTAAAGAAATGATCAGGGAATGGCCTTACAGATACTTGTTTATTTTTGAGAAATCAGTCTTGAGTTATTAATTATTAGTGATTTCAGCTGGCTTTTGACCTGAGGTTAATAAAGGACATTTTCAGTTAGCATTGCTTTATGGACCCTTTACTGTCTTGTTCTGTATTTGCTATTTAGATTTTGAGATAAATGTTAATTTTGTTTATCTGGATTTGTTGTTAAACATGCAGGTATTAATAATACTTTGCAGTGCATGCACTTTGCAAGCTTGACAATCCTCTAAGCTCATGAGTCACTATCATAGACTATATACATAAAGGACATAGCAAACCTGCTACCTGCCATGTTCTATATAGAAACAGAGCTCAATCAACTCCAACTCCAGACTGTCAGGCTCTTCATTTTGGTCTTAAAATGTCTGCATTAAGCCGCCATACGTAATACTAGTATATTTCCCTTTTTACTGCCGGCCTTGGGAAGCTTCATTTGAATGGAGCCGAATGCTATGGGTGACATCACACTGCCTTAATCCATTTGTTTATGTGGTCTATGGTCATTATTCACTCTTGGTGGTAGTGAGCTATACTGCCCTGGAACAGACTACCAGAGGCAAAGCTGTTATTTTTTGCCATTCGACCCTCCAACCACCACCAGCCATTCACTCACACGACACTTTCATACACAGATAAGAAAGACACTGTTCCCAACCCTGAACCTCACAACTAACAATGCATAAGTATAAGTCATAAGTAATTCTATTGCAACAGTAAAACAGATATATTGTAAATTCAGTTTAAATGATAAAAGTATATTATTTTCTGTGTGAGGATGTAGTGTGTCTAAATTTTGGTGGGTTTTTGGAAAGAGATATCCTTTGCACAAGCCTGTCTGTGTCTTGATAAATTCCAGAAAATCTGTAAATATATCAAAGCTTTCAGCAAACATCTGGCACACACTTGGTCTCCGCGGTGACCACTTAACCACAGAGTAAAGAGCCGGAGAAGGACTTTTCCTCCTCAGATATTTCACTGCAGATCTTTTACTGGTGCTTTAGTGTTGGCTGTAAAAGTGGTGGCTCCATGTCAGGCTATATGTTGAACAGTGGGTGCTGACACAATGACAATAGAAGGTAGGGACCCCCGCTGAGTCCTTGAAATTATTTATGTGCACAGACGGCAGAGCAAGAGGCAATAGTATGGGAACTGTCACATCAATCTTGTGAGTAAAACTAGTAGTCTGTCAAAAAGTCCACGTGATCTATGCTTTCTGAATGTGTCAGTGAAGGATGCAACTTCACGGACACATTGTTATATTTCCATGACAAATGCCATGTTTGATTTGAGATCCCGGGACTAAACTAAAACCAAGTTTGCCAAAGGAACACGGGTCGTATTTTATACACTCCACATGTCAGCTCCCTCCTTCAGCTTTCATCCAACATTCCTCTCCTCCATCCCAGTAAACAATAGCCTTTCTCATGTCAGTCTTACGTCTCAGGCATTTCTGAATAGTCACATGAAGCTCTGAGAGGACATTTTAATGCACTCCGTGTCTCTGAAGGTACTCTGCTGTGGAGCACATGTTTGGATATGAGGAATGTTTTGAAGGCAGATGTAGTTCCTGGCTGCATCTTTTCAACAAACTGCCTCCTGGTAATTGGCCATTACTCTAGAACTGAGAGACAGAGCTGAGCAGAGGGCAACTGCACGTGTCTGGAAACAATCATGGAGTTAGCAAGTTGGCAGAAAGCCCTGTCACTGGAGTACGGTTCTGCAGCTGAAGGTGGCAGCTCCAGGGAGGACAGATCCTGATAGGGGAAAATGGCTGACACTGAAATCCATTAAAAAGAATGCATACATTTAGACCAACCCCCAGTGTCTATTTGACAAAGAAGATACAGTATACTCTATCTATAGTGGTTATTTTCTTAACATTTCTGATGCGCTCTACTGCTCTAGTATATTAAGTGACCTTCTACAACTAACTCCATAATTACTTCTGAGCACGCGAGGTATGTCAAGTGACCTTCCTCATCTTGGGCTAGACCTAAACATCATATGGAAAAAATAATAATAACAACTGACACATATACCTTCAGTGCAGACGGGCAACTAGATCCAGATGGAGGGAGTGTATCATTACCGTTTTATTGAGAGATATGAAAACAATAAAGACATGCTGAGAAGCCTTCACTCCCATGTCGCTGTTTTTAAAGAAAAACACATTACAGCTGATCCTGTTAGCCTCTAGTGTCCTATGTCCTTGTATAAACACACAAGTAGGCGAGTTTATTACTAATAGATTCATTTCCTTGGACCTGGTTGTGTCTTGTAGACCCGTCAAATTCTGATCAATTTAAATCTACCATAGAGCTCAGTGAGACCTGGGTTATAGTTTTGTTTAAGCTCAAATTGAGTCCTAGTTCTGTTATGGTTTATCTTTACATAATAAAAAATGTGTCTGTACCTTCATGACCTTCATTCTGAGTAACCTACTAAGGAGTGTTAAGGTAACTTTTAAAAAGCAGAGTACAAATTAAGACCAGATTAAATAAAATATTGAAAATAATATTAAAGGAAGACCAACACAGTCTGAATATCAGTTGTTTTCTGTTGTCTCATATATGCCTATGCTGTTCATCTTGTTTTCTATAGACAAACACAAGGTTAAGTGATACACACTTTGGGTTGGGTAATTTGGGCTCCACTCTGGGACAGTGTTGTGTGTAATATATGCAAGAACAAGCACAGAAGCTGAATAAGACAACACTTTCTGTGTGTGGCAGTCAATTTAGAAGTCCATGCACAAAAACAACCAATGCAAGCTCCTACAAATATGAAAAAAAATGAAAAGGTTGGGATATTTCTTTGAGGAGAACCAACATGTATCAATGAATCTTTGCTTGTTTACAATGCTGGAGAGTGTGATGTAAACATGTTTCAGGTAATGACATAATGATTAAAGAATTAACACTGATGAGACTGCCACTGATTATATTACAGCAGCTTTACACTAACAGAATAGAGTGAGGGTAGAAAAGTTCTGTCTCAAAGAGTGGAGGGTTCTCCATCATCTCTTTTCACACAATGTCCTTCCTTTCATCTGCTGAAAGAAACTACAGACTTCAGTATTCTGGGCTGAGCTGACAGTGCTCTGGCACTGAGCCCATGTCAGCATTCACACTGGGAATCCAGCAGAGCCGCCGTCATATCAGTGAATGGGAGATTTTTCCACTTGATTGAACCCAAATACTATCAATCATAGCTGTAAACTTGAAGTGGAACGACAAAACATTTGAATCCTATATTTGGACTGAAAACATTCTCTGAAGTAAAATCACGCAACGAGATTGAATAGGATCATGAAAGCTTTTGTTTGATATGTTTTTACATTACGTATCCACAAGGTTAACCGCCATGGCTCGTGTAGGCAATCAGAAGTGACAAAGAAAGCCAAAAGTGACTCACAGAGACCAAGACAATATGTGTTTGAAACTTTCAGTGGCCACATCATGGAGTGTGTGGGCTTCAAATGCATTTCCATGCTTTTTTGTTTTGGTCAAACAATGGCAAAATTCTAACACTGATGTTCAGTAAATAAGGTTTTTACTACAAACTGATGGTACTTTTCAGAGTCTTAGACTTCTCATGTCAAGAGAGCGTAATTGTTTGTATAGTTAGTACCCCGAAATAGACTTTGCTGGGGAAGGACCCTCTGGTCTCACTTCTTAAACAGTGAGACCACCACATTCTACCAATCCAGAAATACTGTCACTGCTCTCCACGCGATGTTGCAGACACGTGTTAGCCAAGACAGTCCCACAACATCCAGAGACTTTAGAACTCATCCACCCCCAGAGCCGCGCCACAATGGAGCTTTCCAACCTCCCTCAGTGAACTCAGCTTATAAGATGGGTGGCCCCAAACTCTTCCTGCTCTGCTTCCAAAGGAAAAGATCTGATGTGAGATTGAAGAGATTCCTTCCCCTGTAAGCCATTAAACTTCTCTCTCCGTGGAAACAAGCAGGTGGTCAAGTCAGGTCAATTCATAGGTCAGATCTGTGGAGATGCACAGTAAGACTTGTTTTAGCAATAAAAATATCTCTAGTTGAATAAGTGCAAGATACATGTTAAATGACGTACTGTAGAACATTCTTCGCTACAGTCTTTTGTTGGCCAACGATAAATGGTTGTCATCTAGTACTTAAAGATTTCTTTAACCCTGAACCACATCAGCCTACACAGCTACATGTATGTTTATGCATGCAATCGCTGAGATAGATTTTTAACTCTGTATGGAGTAAGAAACATTCCACTTGTGTTTGCAGAGCCTACTTTTAACTGGGGGCGATCTGACAGTTCACTTCATGTCCAAGAAAAATACTGACATTCTCCTGAGCTCATGTGAAGAGCAGTGTGTTTTCAGAGAATTGTGGCCAACTTTGCAGCAGGCCTATTAACTTTAACAGTAAAACACCGAGGGAGAGAGGACAACCTGTGAAATCGATGTGCAGGGTGGTAGGAAAGTGCGGAGCGATTCATGGAGCGCTCTACTTAGGACGTGGCTGTGATTGACAATGAGGACAAACTGGAGGTGGTCGAGATTTATAGCTTCATGGGAGTGGGAACTGAAGCCTACATCTGGCCTGACATCTGGATTGCCATGGTACTGAGGAGCATTCGGAAACACTGTGCGACTAGAGGCAACACTGAGAGGGGAAGCCGGACTGTTCAGATTTTTCCTATTAGGGAGCTAAAAACCATTTGTTACTTTAATCATATCCAAGTCCAGTCCAGTCATTTTTGAGTCAATGAGCATCGTACCTGAAAGTGGATCTCCACTGGGGATTTTACTACAATTTGGGGTCGTATAAATACAGATTGATTTTAAATATATAGGTTTTTCTTTTCCTTAAAAGTGAACTACAAATTTTTTCTCATGGGATTTTGCCACTATTGCATTGCAGGGAATGTTACATTGTGTAGCATTAAACATCGATCTCACATTTATTTCAATGAGTATGTTTTAATTGCACAAAATGATCTTGAAACATGCATTTTTAACGCAAAACCAGCCACTTCTTCCCAGATCTGATCTGTAACTGCCCGTTCGTGCAACAACAGCTTGTTTTCGATAATACCTTCCATTAGTGAAAGCAGTGTACGAGTGTAAGTTTAGGTGCAAACACATAAATGGCCACTTATCGTTAACAAAAGAATCCAGTCAATTTTTTTTTTGGTGGGGGTAAATTAGAAATTAGAATAAAATTACAATGAGCATATTGCTGTAAAATATATAGTAAGTGACTATAGGTTATTATGGTTATATCTTTTTTGTAGATTTGCTCCAGTTGTGTGGAGTGAGTATATGTGTAGGTGCTGTATACACACATTTTTGAGGAGAGCAATCAGCAACTTTACTCCAAGCATCGCCACCAACTGCAAATGTTTCCAGGCAACAATTAGAGCAGGGCATTTGTCTTCATTTGCGCGTTAGCTGTTAACTGTGCCTTGGGGAGGGCTACTTGACCCCTGGGCAGTCACTGAAAATGCTGCCCATTTATTGTAACTAGAACAGAAAGACAGACTGATAAAGGTTAATAAGTCAAATGATTAGGTACCAAAATGGAAGTGAGATTATTAAAAATACTTTGCACTCTTAAGGAGGGGTAATTATAGGAATATGTGTAATACAATGGACATGGGCAAAATAATCTGTAGCCTTGTAAAATGGGGCATAAAAATACAGTGGATAATTATAAATAATATGAATAGACACTGTGGATATTAAAGATTCTTACACAATGTTGACTGTTGTGAGTTTCAGCCATGTTAGAATGTTGCTACCTTATTAAAAACATGACAGGAGTTGTGTTTTGTTTCATTCATGTATGTCTGAATTAACTGTATGTCTGAATGTTAACTGAATTAACATTATTACTTTGTCTACATCTCTAAAGCTCAAAATGCTTTGCTCCACCTTGGGATGTCATGAGGCATTCATTTTTATATTAACAGCTGCCTTTTACCTTTTGTTTAGTAGAGATTAGCAATTCAAGGGCTGAAATTATCCAAATGATTCTAGTGAAGGTGTACACCATTTAAAAACACAGTGGAGCACTTCCTGTATTAGCACATGACATCACAAGGTGGAACAGAGTGTTTGCTGTTTGAGAGAAAACCTCAAAAAGCCCAAATATGATGGGTTTGCGTGTTAAACATTTGTGAATAAAACAAGACACAACGCCAGGTCTGATTTTGATGAGGAGACAAATCGTAACGTAGATCACAAAATAACGTCATATGGGCCTTTTAATAATAATTGGCCCTGTTGTTTTCCATCCAACTGATTAAGTTCCTTGAACCCAATCAATTGCATAATAAGGAATATTAAGGAATATTCCTTCCTGATTTGAAGGATTTGGCATAGCAACAGCCCTACATTGTTATAGCAATAACACAATTCAAATCCAAATATTATATCTTGAATGGGGAAAGGTCCTCACAAAATCCTTCAAATCAGGATGGAATCATTTGCTTGAAACCCATAAATACCACAAACAGGGATATTGGCGCCAATACAAGTATATTTTCCAGTTCTTTTCAATTCCTAACCTCTCTAACCATTTTAGCGTCAGTGTACTAGGTTAAATGTTGACACAGGTATTTAGGTACAACCGCACTCCCACTCACATCCTCTCATCATACTACCATAATGCAGTGAATTAGCAGTGACCCAGAAGTGACAGGCCCTCAGGCTAACCCTCCATCACCTCATGTCCTCCTGCTGTGGTCATGTGACCCTCTGCGCCTCTGCCCTCTGCAATCTGTCACAGAGATGTCTCACTTATCAATGGGCGAGCCTTATTGTTTCAGGGTGCTTCCTCTTTCCTGTGCCGGAGCAGGCGTACGGTAATGCCACAACCTGGAGTTTTGGACTTTCCATGTTTGTGTGCAAGTGGAATGTTATACAATATGTACTATGTGTCAGACTCAATCACTTGTTTCACTGTGTACATGTCTTTTGGAAATTAGGTGTACCACAGTGAATTCTGATCATGTTTTACTTGAACATTTCGGTACTTTTTCATTATCTTGAAATCGCCATGTCAAACTGCATTATTGGAGAGTACAATTATAATCACGCTTTACCATTTAGAGATGTCAAGTTTAAGCATATTAGCTAGCTATTCAGAGTCAGGATTATGATTAAAGCAATTGCGCTTGAAGGGAAAATGAATCGCTGACCATGTCCTAGGAGCTCTGCCAAATTCTGCAGGTCCGAAGCTGTGTGCTGGAGAAATATGAATCCACATTGTGTCAGGTTAGACTCCAAGCCCTGGCAGACTTACACAAACGATTGTTGTGGAAAAGGCAAGCCCACTGAGAAATGTCCAGCTCACTCCTTTAATCTGGACGTGGGAAGAGATATTTTTCCTTTTGCTGTTGGCACACAAGGCATGGACTTAGACGACCAGTGGGCAAGCAAAGGGTGTTTGCTCAAGTGCAGCCAATTACTCAAAATAAATTGGGTCTTCCACTCTATTCCCTCCTTTGCTGTTCAGCGCCCTCTCCCCCTCAGCCTCTCATGTCTCTGGTATGGATTGTCATTTGGAAACTGGGTCAGATCCACGGTGAGCTCCTCCTTCCAAATAAACAGACCAGTAATGGTTGTTTACCTAGAGTACAAGAGCTATTACGTACAAGGAAGTTAAACATCTCTGACAGGAAAAATGGCAGCAGACAAATCACTGTTGCTCTTTCAGAGGAATTGATTGGAGGAATGATGATGTTTCCCTAACTATTACCATCCGGCCAATATACATTTGTGGTTGATTTTTAAATTACGTACCATCTCAGTGGTGTGAGAACTCATGGAAACCTTTTGTCTGCCTTTCTCTGTCTCATATTTTCACTAAACTGCAGACAAATTGCTCTAAATCACTAGATCAAATCAAAGTACCAGCCCAAACAGTGCAATAATTTCATACACTTTAAAACTGTACTGTATGCACATACACATGTAGCACAATCAACAGTGAGGCCAACTATGAGGAGTTTAAGGTCATTCACAGACATGAAATTAGGTCAGAAAAAAAGCAAGTGAAATTCACCATTTTGTGGTAAAGGGGAATCCAGTGTATCTGATCAACTTGAATGAATTTGTGGTAAATTGTGATAGTAGGTATTAAACAAGCCAGGTAGGAAAAAACTACACCTGAGTAATGCCAGGCTATTTTGTAGAAACATAAAGAAAATGGCTATAATTTCATGACAAGAGCTGTAGTGCTGCAGTGGCAGCTGTAGCAGGATTCTTTACAGATGGAGCCAGAGGCACAGCCCGCTCTGCGTCTTAAGCTCTTGCAGATAATTCTGAGCTGTGAGAGAATGCACAAACGGACCGGGCCATGTTGTTGTAATTGGCTCACAACAGAATAGGCTGTAGCTGCTGAGACGTGGGTTTGACTTCAAATGGGCATAGCCTTAGCTTTGATTCAGTCTGTCATCGTGGCTTAAATCTCAGACAGAGGACAGTTGTATGGTGTCCTTCCATAAACCCTAGCACTGCACACAAGGAATGCCTGTCTCAAACATTTCTTTATAACGATCGGCCGGATAAAACAGCAGAATACATCCGGGGGAATTAAGATGGGCCTGGCTTGTGTGTGTTGTGTGTGCTTCCTGTTGGCACTTCTCCAATCGATCTGCACAGAGTATGGACCTCTTCAACTGTCCCAGTGCCAGGCAGCAGTCAACACCTTGATCAGCAGGGCGTCTACTCTTACACAAGGCCCTGATCCCAGTCCACTGCACTGGGAGAGTCCTCACAGCTGCTCATTTTCCCATACAGACTCTGAGAGCACTGAACTACTGTAACAAAGCCATAACGGTGTTTCACCACGTCCAGCAATCCTCTCTTCACCAAAGTCTACAGTTGCATTACATAATCCTTGTATTGTTTTGCTTTATGTTTCATGTTGTGTAATTTACAGTGACAGCACAGACTTGATTCATGCAGATTACGTTTCTTTGCATACGTTGTTGACAGATGCTGAGGGCTCTGCTGTTCTTGGGTCAGAGGGAGCACAAACCAGAGTGACTAGGTTAATTGTGCCAGGAATAACACACTGCATAAAGTATAATCCGTATTCCTTATCATAACCCTATTGTTGTGTTGTTGCATGTGCTACACTCCACTCAAATAGGGCCACAGAACCAGTCAAGGTGCAGAGGTGTTTTCAGTCTTGCCTTAAGGCCTTCTCGAGAGCCAAGCATAAATAATGGTAGCGCTGTGCTATTTTTGGATGTTTGTGAGCAAGAATAGTTTAGTTCAAGCGAAGCCTCAAGTCATGATGGACAATCAGCAGGTCCCTATACTGTCATAAGATCTCCCTAGTGGCCTATTACCATTTTAAGTCCAGATGTATTATTGAATAAGCATCAAAACAAAACTTCCCAATGTCATCACTAGACACACTTCTATCAAATTGGTTTTCTGTAGTGTCAGATTCGGAGAAGATTGTCAGTACACAAGCAAATCAACTATATGTCAAGAAGCTTTACTTTTAGTTGAATGGAGAGCTTTGCAGTTGAACTGAATTTTAAGATATTCAGTCATCTTTAATAGTGTGCATCATGCGTAGCTCAATTTAATTAAAAGATCTAAAGTCAATCCTCCGTCAGTAAAAGTATTCAGTTTAGGTACTGGAGAAATACATGTGTCTATTTTTTGTGTTAAATGGAAATGAGTGTATGGTGTATATGGTTTATGTTTAATTGTATTTAAAAATGTATGTGGATTAAGATAAATGTTTTTATTTGATTAGATTTTCATCAATCAATATTTGGGATTTTGTTGTTATTGTTATTTTCTTGTTATTATCGCCACTTTTTTCCAGTGAAAAAAATTGTTACACACACAGAGAGCAAATTATTTTACAAGAACGTGTCAAGTAAATGGTTTAAATGTTTAATGAACATAGTCATTCTGGAGATGAGCCTCCCTGAGAGACCTTGGAAGCTGTGATGTGGTTTCTTTCCAAATGAGGAAGACAGACATCCTTAAGAGTTGTGAGGGCAGAAAGAGGCTACTCAACTCCTGGTGCTGTGGAGAGGAGACTTCATTAAAAGCAGTAGAGCCCATACTCCAGATGAACTTAGACCCATCAATTATTCACAAGAAACAACAGGAAACGTGATAGATAATAAGTGTCTGCACACATATTAGCATGTATTTTCTTTTTATTTACTTGTTTTTGGTGTCAACGTCTTCCTCTCATCTGGACAGCTTATGGCGGATACTTGAAACCAAAATAATCAAGTTTTATACAAAACTGGACGAAAATACAAAGAAGAAAAAGCATATGTAAGCCATCCACGTAGAGCTGGATAATTAATTGAATTTGAATCAAGATTCAGTCATGTCTAATCATAAATGATATGCTGTTTAAATAAGGGAACTACAGCCAGTCCTCTGACAGTAAAAGCATGTGGTTTGGTTTGAAGTTCATACTTTCTTTGGTTTCTTTTGAGAGTAACTATTTTTTGTGATAGGAAGCCCTTTCTGTATTGTGTGTTCATGTAATCAAAACTGAAAGCATTTTTTTTTTGTTTTAAAATTGAATCAAAAATTAAGATTGATCAATGTCAGGAAAAAGAAGAGATATTTTTTCGCAATAGCTCCCAGCCCTAATCAGACCTACCAAAAAAAAATCTACAATCAATTGAACAGAGTAGATAAGTCTAATTGAAATGGATATCACAATACAAAACAATCTTGGAGACATGAACTTGTTTTGGTGGCCTTTGCTGAAACATATGTTCATTAGAGGGTTGAAGGGCTGCACTTGTGTACCAGCAGAGTTCCTAAAAATAGGCCCTTTGCCCCGAGCTGGGGGCCTGTGAGGGTGGGAGCACACACAGGCAGCTGAGCAGTGCCGGTGTGTCAGAGCCTGGGTTTCATGGACAGATGTTTGGGAGAACAGGTGGCTGGGGCTGTCCCGTGGATTTGCATGGCTATGACAGACACAGCAGACCTCACAGACTTCAAAGGCCACGAGCAGGACTGCTAATGATCTGTGGAGAGAGGGAAGAGGAGTGGCCCACTGCTGCGCTTGCTTCAGAGGCACCACGCTGAAAAGGACTTCCAAAACCAAGTCCAGGGTCACTTTCTCTACTGCTACTGGAGGTTTCCTATAATAGGGTCACGGCTACTCTAAAGACATGGACAGCCAAAGCAATGCCAGATATTGACTTAAAGGTGCTCTATGTGCCTTTTCTGGTGTACTGGTCACACCAATAACTGCTTGTCTCCATAAGGTTGTTACTGCTTTGCCTAAAATATTCCATATTATGGCATAAAATGTACCTTTTGTCATAATGTGGAACATTTTAGACCAAGTAATAACTTCATGGAGACAAAAAGGTGCGGTGGCCCTTTGCCAGAAAAGTTTGTGCACCTTTAATTCAATACAATTTAAGGACAGTATTTTATCCAAAGAAAAGCAATATTTGTTAACCAATTTCTTGAATGTAGCGCATTGATTTTCAAACACAATAGAAATACAAATGGGCCATGTAAATTAACTATCGATTCAACAATTCATTCCAAAGCTATAACAGGACTTGGTAAACTTATCATCTTAAAAGCAATCTTCTTGGAAACTTGCAATTAAGTCAGACAAGCAAAACGCCTTCATCGGCCCCACCCGTATTTCAGCCATCTTTTTTGCTTTGATCTCCTCTAACCCCATTCATTAAACAAATACAACACACAGCCACTTAACGTCTGGGATGGAGCCCCTAACATCTAATGAATAATACATGCACCCGAGGATCCAAACATGAGATAAGCACCCTGCGAAAAAGGGCAAACACATGCTCGGCGCTAATGGTGAATAAATGTATGCGCACCAGAAAAGGGAAACAAATCTCACAAATGAAGCCATGGTCAGGCCGTAGATTAATAGAAGCGATTATGGATGCAGTAGCTCCCACCTATCAATCTATTCTTGTGGGTTATAAGGTAAAATGCAATACTGGATAGCAGTATTAACAATGCATTTTAAGCAGCGTGCTGTCCTGAGTATGAGAAGAATGAAAAATGAGAGTTGGGAGCTGCTCATTGAAAGTAGTATGAAAGTGAACACAGCAGCTATAAAGCACAGCGTCTCTGTCATCTCATCGATCACTGGGTCTATGTTGGAGAATATTCATGAAATTCTTTTTAAAGTTTGCAACACCTCCTCTAGCCTTTAAAGTTTTGAGATTACATTTTACCTGTAACTAATCAGAACAATCGTGGTTTTAATCTGGAATTTATGCAAATGCCATGAACATTTGTAATTTGCTTTGTCATCAGTGAAGTAGTTGCCGCATTGGAATAGGAAATTTAGAGCCAAATTTATGGTTAGATTAAGTATGCTGATTTTAAAACCATTTTTTTTTTAATCAATAAAAGTTCACTTTTAACACAAAGTCAAAATGACAAGATGATGAGATTATGTAGTCAAGTAATATATGATATACATTAGATGATGTTTTCTGTCATGCAATGAATTGAAAACTAAAAATGAACTTGTGATCATAAGATTGCTAAAAACTCCAGCAGTTTAGGTCATTTCAACTTTTTGTGACATAAATGCTAAAATAAGATGGTAGGCAGCCTCTCCCCATACTCTGAAGAGAAATAGTGCAGTTTTAGATCAGACTTTGAGGACTGGCTGAAGTGAAATGACCCAGAGTTAGCAGGAGGGCTTTGACTACATCTTGACTTTATTACCCGCAACTTTAAATCCCACTGAGCCGTCCTTCTTTTCTAAGTCATGTTCAAATAAACATTGAGAAAAAAAAACATTTTTCCTCCTCCTGTCCACCGACGCTCTCTAGGCTCCCCTCCTCATCTTTCTGGCGGTGCGTTTGTTTTCTCTACCTTCATCTTTTTTAAACGTGCTGATAGGAGTTCCACCGCCATCTCCGCTGCTCTCCCGCCACACACACAGTTCTGGTTGGGTTTGGCAAAGGGGTTAAGCCCGGAGTTGACTTTGAGCCCACTGGGATATGCTTCTGCTGCTGTATATTTATGAGCACCTTCAGGGCACGATGAATGAAGATTTAAGAGAATACTTTGTTTACATTACATCCAAAAAACCAAAAGATCTTGCACTCCCGTCTTCTTCTTGTACACGTGGTGGTAGAACAACCTTCCGAAGAGCAGGAAATGGCTCTATCAAACAGACTTAAGTACTGAGATCTATCCTAAACCTCAGCATCATCTTAATCTCAAAACGGACACACACTGTGAAAGAATCCCAATACAAAAGTCCCCTTTCGGTAAGCGTATGGAAATCCCTGGAAATTATACATGATCTGCTGCTGTCTACCAGTCAAAGTCCATATGATAGTGCTAACCTGTAACACCGTTGGTCACTATGTGCTCATATCATAGCTCATTTCTCTTTTCTGTTTTGTAATTGGAATACTATCTCTCTGTTCAGCAAAAGAGGCCTCTCAGGTAATCTCCACAGTCTTACTAAAATACAAATACGGCTACAGCTCCTCAGAGAAGCAGCCAACCCAGACAGACTTCCCCCGCCTTTAATAACTTCTTTTAATAAAGCAGAGTAAAAACAATTAGGAGTGTGTGGGGCTTTATTTAATAAGCTATCTCCTAGCCACTGGGGAAGGCAGTGGAACATGATAAAAATAGTTTCCTTTGTGTTTAAATGGAAGTCGTTGAAGTTCATAGATTGCAATTCACTTCTAAAAAGATCCTCTATTTTAAGTCAAACCAACTGAAAACCACAATTACAAAAGAATACAGTATTGAAATATAAATAGTAATATGTTAATGGCACACTGTGTAACTATTTTTGTAGTACACTGCCATCTTGTGTTATTACTTTGCCTGGAATGTTCCACAGCATGGCATTAGACTATAACATTACTTGTTACCATGGAGATGGACAAATGGACACACCCTCTTTACAAAACAATAACCCCATGCCGATAAGAAGGTGGCAGACTCTCTACCAGAAAAGTTACGCAGTGCATCTTTATGTCTTCATACTTTACCTTGAAGCCATAAAAATACTTTAACTGTCTTCATGTGTCTTTTCAAGCAGATGAATCTCACATCAAAATCATTTATTCTACTTGAAATTTCCCATATGTCTTTGTGTGGCCCTGATGTCCTGACTTGGAGTGGGTGAATCCCTGCAGCGCCCCCACCCCCCAGGAGGTATCTGCAGCAGACATCAAAAAGTCTCTTCGCTTTTCATGAAATCTCTGGGGTCTGGGGTGGGAGCCAAAGAGCAGCAAAGTAGTTAAACTAGTCTGAAATGTAAAATCTTTGAAACTTGTGCTCCCTGTTTAGATTGGTGTGATAAAATGTCTGGAATAGTTACAAAAATGAATGTGATTAAACTCATGCTTTATGCTGCCTTCTTACAAGATATCCCTGTGAGCAATTTTGTTCAATAAGCCATCTAAAATGAAAACTAAAATACAAATATTGGTTCAAGTAAGTGTTTCCTTTTTTCCATCATCCATTTACATTTTGCAAGCTCATGCATTTCTCAAACTCAATTCCATCTTCACTTTACACAAGACTTGGAATGTTTTTCCAGGCACAGGGTGATTTGAATAACTATTGACACTAAAAATATCAGCTTTTTGCGCTGAAAGGGTTTAAAATGCATAAGGAAAATGTGGAGAGCAGAACAGAGCCACTGTATTTTTATGCTTATGTTTCTGAAGGCTGTCCTTGGAGTTAAGGTTATTGAAAGACTTCAAAACATTTAGCGCATCTACAGAACATTTAGTGCAACTTTGAGAGGATGAACTATAATGGAAAATATAAATGAAAAAAAAAAACCTAGATGTGGGAGATGTGTCAACAGCATTGAAATTAAAGGTTAGGAGGTACAGAATATAGAATAGAGAAGACTGTCTATGAACATTGCAGCGGTGAAATCTACCACCAATATTACCTATATTACACAAAATTGACTCTTGTGAGCGTTAAGCCATGTTATAATGCTGTTACTTCCTTAAAAACATAGTTGTGTTTAGTTTTATTCACACATGTTTGAGTTACACTTTATCTGTCTACATCTCCTTGTGGTGTCACGTAGTGGTAGTTTTCCAATTAACAACTTCTTTTACCTTTGGTTAAGTAGAGATGAGAAATTCTAGGGCTGAAATTACCCAAATGATTCTAGTAAAGAGGTTTAAAAACACAGTGGAGCATCTCCTGTTTTACCACATGACATGACATCAGAGAGAAGAACTCGGGCTAAATATGCAGGGTTTGTGTGTTAAACATGTGTGAATGAAACAAAGCATAACTCCAGGTTATATAGCATTATATTATAACAAATCAGATATGGATCCTTTAATTTTACAATCCATTCATGTTATCACATGTTATTAGACATTTGAATTTCAATCTCAACATTTACAAGTGCATTTAGTACATTTTGCTTTGCTAAAACATCATCTCTTATCATTATAGAATAATATAAAAAAAGGGGGTGGTTGATGTGGCTTTCTAGACAATATTTCATGGCAACAGAATGGATCTAAACTGTATTTCTTTGTCTAGCCCAAGTCATCAAACCTGATCCAGGCTGATCTAACAAAGCTATGCTAGTAATGGAACAACTCACCAGAAACATAATAAATAACGAGATATGCCATGCTTTCACAGTTTGCTTACAATGTGTAATATCTGTATCACTTTCAAATGATAAGAGCTTGACTAATCCATGAAGACAAACATATGTGGGTGTACCACGCAGGGAAATTCTAGACATATTTCAAAGCAGACGAGGTGGAAAGAGCGAATAACTATGCAAAGTCATTCTGAGAGAGAGTTTGCGGTGCTCCGTCCCACACGGCATGCTTTCTGGATGCATTAGTTATAATATAGTGCAAAATTACTTTCTATACACCTTTTGAAAGCCAAAGAAGTACCCAGCCAAAAAAAAAAATCCTGCCTCTTCAGATCATTTCAGGGCAGACGTTTTCAAAGTTGAACATACAACGGAGTGAAATGGACCCTCTTTGTTTCTGGTTTGAATCACAGGGCGGCGGAAATATGTCTCGATGGAAATAAACTGTTCTCAATGGGAAACATGTGACCTGTGAAAGTGGCAAGGTGCTCTGAGAGAACGGGAGCGCCTCTTCAGCACAGACCTGCATAGCATATCGGGGAATGGCCACGGTATCTGTGGGGTGCCTCCTTTTGTTTGGATTACAAATGGCCGTGTTCGGGGTGAAAGTTCAGAACGATAATCACAAATGAAAACACGCTCCTCATCCTCAGCAGGCCTCCCGCTTGACCCTGTGTTCTCTGCAGGTAAATGTTAGTCATTCGTTTACATGTGGGAGCGGCAGTCTTGTGTTTGAAGTGTCCACTATCAAAGGCAGAGGGAGGAAGGGAATGGTACAGTGCATTCTTCAGCACACTTGTTCAAGAGGAGACGAGCATTCAAGAGCTTCCTAATTAATAGCTCCACTGCCTCCCGAGACAGTGAGGCTAGTCCACCATAATCCCTTGGCACTCAGTTCAGAGTAATCAGCACACGGCTAAGTCTGCCTTTGGAGCACTAATTAACATCATTGATTTTTTTTTTTTCTTCAGACCGACATGCAAATAGTCCAAAAAAGGGAGCGGGGTTTTACAAGAGCCTATACATTAAGTGCAGGCATTTTTAAAATACACAATGGAAACTGGAGCACTGGAAGGATGAAGAGGAAATGTTCTGGATTTTGAGATAAATCAGCAAAACTGTGTTAATTTAAAACTTCACCACTACTTTTTTGACTAAGAAAAATGCTGAGTGCAGTTTTGTTACCACAGTGGGAAATATTATTAATACAATAACCTTAAATTAATCAAATTTTATTTTCAACTGCAAGTAATAGATGTAGTTTTGTGTTGTGTTGTACTAGTTTTGACATGGATGAAAATCAGTCAAATACTATTTAGGAAATGCCCAACTTTGTTTTATAAAAATCAGTGGTTCAAATGAATAATTCAAATGAGCATCTAGTTTTGATACAAGTTTAGGTTAGAATGTGTGAAAAAAAATCAGATAAAATGAGTGTTTAATTACTGAAACTCAGCTTATTTGAAAGCAAAACTAAAAGCATGTTTACATTGATGGACTAATTACAGCATTTGTCAGGGGATTGCAAATTAAGCAGTCAGTTAAATAAGTTGGTGTAACACGTGAGCCTCCAGCTGGACTGAGCTCAGGAGGTAACTTCAATAAGAATAGCCACACGCGGAAAGCAGAGGTAAATTACAGGTAATGGACTCTGAGCTGCCTGAGATGTTCATCAAACCAAATGAAAAGAATGACACTGGAGAAGAAGTGTGTGACAATATGTCCAAATCAGTTACAATTAAAAATTTCTGTCCCCAGTCTGTGCATTAAAGGCCCACTGCATAACTTTTATGATGGTGGGGCTGCTACTTGCTTTAGCATTTACATTACATTATTAACCGGTGTTTCTATTGCTCAAAAATACAATCATTCTGTGACAGGGTGACTCTCCACAGACCTGAACTGTAATGTAGCGTAGTGATGTAACCTGCATGTCTCCCTCGTGACAGATAGATTTAATCTGTACTGTGGAACATTCTAGACAAAGTAATAACATTTTCAGGAGACAAGCAGGTGGCGAACCCTCCACTGGAAATGTTACACAGTGCAGCTTTAAGTTCCAAAGTTTCATCATTATAGGGTCCAATTACTTTTATTATGCAGCAAATACTTCTCAGGCAGCCATTAGCCTCTTACCCTTCCCCCATCTGTGCCTACACTGTTCGCTTCATTTGATCGACAGCTCAGTAATTATTGCCAGCTAAAAATTCCAAACAACAATGCTATTCTTCAGTTTTTTGGTGGTAATTAGCTACCGACCATGTCCAAAATATGGAATCAAAGTAACCGCAATCATCTCTTTCCTTCTTAACAAGAGCGGGTGAGGAAACCATCACAGTTCGACTTAACCAAAACCCTCCTCTGGCAAATCCATAGAGGAAAGGAAAAACAAGGAATTAGGGAGATTTTCTGTCCTCCAAATACACAAGCCAGACGCCAATTAATCGCTCCTCTCTTCTCTCCAACTCGCTTTCCCCACTTCTCTCTCACTTCCTCCCTCGCTCATTTTCTCCCATCTCCTTACTGCATTCCCCCTCTCTCTCTCTCTCTCTCTCTCTCGCTCTCCTTGCTGTCTCTTTCCTTCTCTTGCTCACTCCCCCCTGTTTATCCCTCGCTATTTCTTTCGCTCTCTTTTATTTTTCTCATTTGGATTTTTTTTTTTTACAGCGGGCTCAGTATGTCTCCCTTTTTTTCGTTCTATCCCTTCCTCTTTTCCTCTCTCTCTTTATGTGCCTCCCTCTCTCTCCCAAACTCCCCCCTTTCTTTCTCTCCTCTCTTCTTTTTTTTCTTTTTCGTTTTTTTTCTGTGATAGGCTCAGTATTCCTCTCTCCCTCTACCACTCTTGCGGCGTGATTGCATCCATATGCTCTCCAGGGAAGGATGGGGTCAACACCCTACTTACTCACGCCACAGAGAGGCACTGACACTTGTGAGAAAGCCTTGGCTCTGAGCGGTGCAGGGCTCGCACAGACATTACTGCTGTGATTGTCTCCATGCTGCGCGCTCCGGCTTAAGCAGAAGATGGGAGCTTTTCATGCCAGCCCCTAATTCTACCTCGTGAACGTTCAGAGTATGTTATTCCGCAGTGATCCACCTCCTGCTTGTGATATACTTAGGTCTGGCCCCTGAGAAGATCTGGCATCAATTAAGTGGTGCTCAGAAGATCTTGGCTGATGGGGCCCCAATAGATCCCACTGCTTTCAATCCGCTCTTTTGTTCATCCGAGGTTGTGGAGGTTGTAAATTTGAACCTGAAGACAGTGCACAAATTGCAGTCACACTTGCAGGAGAAAGGAATCAAGGCCAAAGGAGGAAAGAGGAATTAGCCTTGCCCTCCACCAGTGCTCCGAATCCTTTCCACTTCCCATCTTTGGAAAACATAGAACAGGCACACACGCACAATAAGTTCCATGTATCCTGCACATGTCCTTAGAAAAGGCTGGGAAGCATACGAACACAGCATGCAATACCACATCATGTGTACAGACTCTATCAAGTGACATCCAGTTAACACAGTGGAGACTAACCGGAGCTGCTCTTGCTCACTTACGGGCACTGAACACTCTCACAGCTGAAGGACATCGATAAAATGTGCCATGAACCCATCCCCTGGACCTTGCCACTGACCTTTGGAAATCTGATTTACTCCACCGCCTCATCTCTTATCATATCTCGCCTGTCACTCATAAATTACGGCATCCTGACAATTGAAGGTGCATCCACCAAAGAGCATCAGGGCAATCTTTACCCAGGCAACAGTTTGTCTCATCAGCATCTACAAAACTACCTTTGCCATCATTTTAAGACAAAGGCCTACAATATTAATAATACATTATAATACATATAATAACATATAATATTAATTTTACATACATTTTGGTGGTGATTCTGTTTCTGCACACTTCGTATTAGCTGACATTTCTGTTAAAGCTACTCTACTCTGATATTACTTAGTCAGTACCTCCATTGGGTATAGCAATTAAGCAATTCAAATCTAAATATTATCTCTTCGAATGGGGAAAGGTCCTTACAAGGTCCTTCAGATCAGAAAGGAAATGTTTGTCTGAAATTCATGAATAGTTAAATTTTCTCATCCACTGTCCAAGAATACATTCCATTTGTGATACTATATAAACTTGTAAAAATAAAACAGCTTAATAACAAAATGGAGGCAATGCAAGACAATATTGGCACAGCACTACTTTGGTTGTAACTCTTACTGATGCATACTACAAGAATAAAATATAAGATTATGTGGGAAGCATTCTAACCAACCTTAATAGTTTTTTTGTTTTGGTTTTATTTATTTTTTTAATAATCAGCGTTTGGTTCCTCAAAAATAACAGTAAGTACATTCTGTAAAATAAACTTGAAATTAAATTTTAAAAACAGACACATTTATAAGCAATATTTTAACAAGCTTTGAGGTAAAATGCCATTAGCATTTCAGGGATCATTACTGTCTTGCGTGGGTTGCAAAGCAACCCCAACTGTTCTTGGAAGTAATGAATATTACAAAGCAGCTTTCTGTTGTGGTTGCAACCCAATAAATGGAGAGTAAAAACTATTATTACAGTGGTGACCATGCTTTAGAAGAGAAATTCAGGTGCAGCTTTGCAGACAAGATCATTAAAGTGCAGCCTATGAAGAACCATGTTGAGAGAATTTAACAAAGGAACATTCCCATCTGTGGAAATAGTGGTCTGCTCCAAGAGTTCAGAGGTTACATTTTTCTCAAACCAGTAACAATTCAATGGCCTACGACCTTAACCCTAAACCTGCGGTCACAGGATCATAGAGCTGCTCTCAGATTAGCACGCCATCCGCTCAGGAAAATAAGGACATTCTGTCTTCTTAATCCTGATAGACATGCTCCTCAGTCATGTTCTTGACCTTACAGACCACAGACTAAAGACGGGACTTTGATTCGTCAACAATGACCACAACAAAGCAGTTTGGGCCAATAAGGCTGCAGCCTCCTACATGTAGGTCACAGAACCAGGGATCAAAAATTGTGTCCTCTATTTTGGCTTACAATAGGAAGACAACACTCAAATATTGGCAGGAGTCATATTGAATAACCATTTACCCCTGTGACTTATCTCTGACTGAATTAGAAATGCAGTATATTTGCACTAGAACTATATCAATACAACTATAGGTCCATTAAAGTGGCATCACATAGAAGCATAATGTGCTTCAGAGACACTGCCGATTACCTACCACCACTACCTTTACTACTACCATGTTGTGTAGACCAATAACTAACTACTATGCATAAATACATAGTATGTATAATACAAGTTCTATATTACACAAAATTTCCTCTTGTGGGCTTTTAGTCATGTTAGAAACCTCATCAAAAACTTATGAGCAGTTGTGTTTGCTTCATTCACATATGTCTGAGTAAACCTTTAATATTGGTCTGTCGACATCTCTAATACTTAAAATGCTTTGATGCACCTTATGATGTCAAGAAGCTTTCAAGTTAACAGTTACCATTTACCTTTAGTTCAGTAGAGATTGGCAATTCCAGGGATGAAATCATCCAAATGATCCTAGTGAAGGTGTATGGAGTTTAAAAACACAGTGGAGCACTTCCTGTATTACCACTTGACATCACAAAATGGAACAGTGTGTTTTCTGTTTGAGAGAAAAGTACAGCCTAAATATGCAGGGTTTGTCTGTTAAACATGTGTGAATGAAACAAAACACAACTCGAGGTAGGGCTAGGTAATTCTGCTTGAAAATAAAAATGTAGATTTTATTCTCAAAAAATTTGTTTTTTGATTAGAATTTTTTCCTTCTCTTAACAAAAGACATTCTGCAAACTACAAACAATTGTCAAAATTGAAAAGATTGGATTCAGTCATCATATTTAACCCATTGGACATTGTTTTATCTCATTTATTAAAGCTTTCCCCAAAGTATTGCATTAACATGCAATGCGCTAAATTTTCCTTTCTTTGACAGTCACAGTGAGCAGCCTTCTTGTATTTCCAATGCAAATTCTAATGCAAGAAAGTAGGGAAAATAAAAATAGATTTTCTTCTAAACAAATCAATTTGAACATCAAACACAACTCATCAATTTATGCATTTATTTTTTTGCCCACCCCTAACTCCAGGTATCTTCTTGACATGAAAACAACACTACAACTTAGAAAATTGTACAATATGTTGCCTTGCGCTGAAATACAGTCTACATCTCAATGTATAGTATCTCTCACTGACCTTGCCCCTATCTGAAAGCAACTGTCAAACTTTTCCCAATAATGTCTTGAAGGAAAAATCATAATTGAGAAAGTTGTGGCTATTCAGCTGTGTGGAGCAGTTGGCACAGCACCATCTGCAGAACAAAAGTACAGTGAGGCTGAAAGACCTGGAGATAATTGGCATTTTATTGCTGATTTCTTGCATTCACTGTCAGCGTCTCGTCAAAGCTGTGCCGCGGTATAAATGTACGGTGCCTTATACTGACACTAGAAGGCACTGGGTTCATCAAGTTGAATGACAGGTGCAGAGGTGGGAATTAGAGCAACAGAGGAGAGAGGTACAAGGAGTATGCAACTGTGACCCCATTGTACACGCATGAAAGTACTGTATTGTATGAGTGAATACATATTGACAGAGAAGTTAGCGTGTTTATGTCTGCCCACTATTCTGTGACTGCACTAAACCTTGAAGGTGCACTATTTTGGTGCAGTGTTTTTTTGTGGGGTGTCTTCCATCTGCTTGTTTCCATGGAGATGTTGTTGCTTTGTCTCAAATGTACCAGAGTAGGACATTAAACTTTTCTATCTTGCAATTACAGGTATTTATATTGCTCAAAATACCTTGCATGCATTCATACTGTACACTTCTCCACAAGTCTCACATGAAACTCACCAGCTTGTTTCCAGGGAGATGGATAAGTTTAATGTCATACTGTGGAGTATGCAGGTCAAAGAATAACTTTTCAACATAGACATGCAGATAGCAGGCCCTCTACCACCATAGAAGTTATATTGTGCAGCTTTAACAACAGAAGGCAGTAAAAATATCAGTATGAACCCTGCAAGTAACTTCTTCCTCTACCTATACCCTGACAATGAGACAGGTTACAGTCTTATGCAACCTCAAAGAGTCACCTGCAATTTATGTATAAAAAGATGAAAGTGTGAGTTAGTTTTGACGCATCAAGCTAGAGTTTTCTCTACGTCTGAAAATCATAAGTCACTTCCCCACATGTAAAGCATTTGTTGGTGGATGCTGAAAGCTCGGGGCAAAGATCGTTTTGTTTGTTGTTTCATCTGTGGCTCAGGTTTCATTGGTGCCGACTTAAAAAGCACCCATATCCACCGTGAGTCAATGAATAGAGAAGCTGAGATCAGCGGTCAACACCATTCCATTTAAAATACAGCTTTAATGTAATAAGGCAGCTGGCTGTATGCTCCACGCACAGCCCCATATAACACAGTCCAGAGCCATTATTGCTGCGTATGGAATACTAAAAAGCCAGGGGAAAATGTAAGAGGTCACCAAGGAGTGTACGGGAATAAAAAATGGATAAGGTCATATGTTTATGTGAAAACTGTAGCAGTGTTTAAATCACAGTGGTGAAATACTGCCATTCTAAAGCGCCATATGACATCAAAAAACAAGTGGACAGCGCTCAACAGCCAGCACGACTTTCCACGGGATCACACGCATACACATAACCACACTCATACTTGGTTTCTGTGCTCTCTGTGGACATTACATTGACTTGTATTAATTTCTTGGAGACCAATCCTAACCTTAAGCATAGTCACTACTTGCCTAACCTTAACCCAAGCCCAAACTATAACCCATTTTAACCCATATCTGAACTTTAACTCATTTTCTTGATTTAATATCTAAAGGGTTAACATCATGGGGACCTGATTTTTGTTCCCATAAGAGAGGCACAATGTCCCCACAGTGTGTTAAATATGCACCCACACACACCTTTCCAGCCCTGTGTAAGACTGATGGAAACCATAACATGATGTGGAGGGCCTCTCGGGGAAAGAGGAACGCCACACACCAACACAGCTCCAGTTTCCCTGTAACCCAAGACACAGGAGTGGAGAGAGCGGTGCACTACACTGAGTGGGCCCGACAGCAGAGCAGGAGAGAGGGCTGGCACAGGCACACTACACACCCAAGAGCAAACAAGGTTGTACTGCTGCCATATGGACATATATTTCTGTGTTGTTAGAACTGCTACAATGTGCTGGGGCAAAATATTACACAGAAGGGTGATATGGCTGAATATGACATTTTGTATTATCACTTGGAAAAATGTGGAAAAATGACATCATAGTTTTAAATGTCACTTGTCACACAAATTAGAATCTACACTTAGTAATATTGAAGTTCTAACTATATTATATTTAAGAAAGCTCAAAGCTACCATCTTTATATTTATTTAACATAAAGATGGCCTTTGTTGTGCTTCACCTTGTTTTCTCTGATCTTCTTCTGTCAGACTAAAGTTGGCACACAATCAGAGAGAAGTAACAAAGATGGCATCTAGTGGCATCTATGTGAGAATACAACAGGGCCGGGACTAAGTACAGACGGTAGCTTGCACAAAATACAGCAGGTGTTTCTATATTAGGAGCAAAAAAAAAAAAAAGAAAGAAAAACACAATGATTTGCAAATGACTAAATTCCTCAGTTTGTTTCAATTAATATTTACACTTGAGTTTATAATGTTTGTAAAGCCTGTTTTGATTATGGAAAATATGTTATACTCGAGAAACAGAAGAAGATTAACATGAATACTGGAATACACTTCAAAAGTAATAATACTTTGGTTTTCTCTTCATTATAATTTGTATAATGAGAAGAATACACAAAATATTAATGCCAAGGTAAACAAAACTGAAATATCCAGTATCTGGTTGCTGTGTTTATGATCTTCCTTGGAGTGCAAATAATCAATGTATAAATATAAAGGTTTTTGTCACTATAATAAACTTTTTTTTTTTACCAGTAAAAACGTGAGTTTGTTATGTGGGATAAGATGATTGTTTGTGTGTAATTTGGAGCCAGGCTGAGTGGCAGACTTGCAATGTGATGTGGCAGACACACAGAGGGATTTTAATAGGGAAAATGAGTATCTTTGAGCTGGGGTTTATTTAGGATACATACATCATCAGGGGAGCTATTTGGAGAGACACGAGAAGTCAAGGCTGAAAATAAAGATTTGAGGCGCATTCTCATTAGGGGAGTTAAGACTGTCTAGAATGTGTGAGAAGAAGAGTCAGGAGGAGGCAGAAGTTAATAACAACAGATACAATCTTCGGTACCTCGTAATCAACATGCAAGCCAGGAGCAGGGAAGCATCCTTTGGATCTGCTTCATGTGAATAATGAATCCTTTTGAATATTTGCTCACATTATCAGAGTGTGTTTGTTAATGGCAGGACAAAAGCAGGAAGAATAAACAGCAGAGGGAGCAACAAAGAGCAAACAAGCGCAGCGCTGGCTAATGGTGATGGACTAAGCCAGTAAAACCCAAACAACACAACAAACAGAGCCGGCTGACCGTGAACCAGCTCAGCTTTATCTCGGTAATGAAGTGACCCCTGTTAACATTCACTGAGACTCTATAAATGTGTGATAACAAGCCCGGTGTGCCCAGTATAGGTCTATGTAAAATGTACAGTTCATCTCAGGTATGTCAGATCCAGTGCAAATATAATGTAATTGTCATTTTTAATTATAATTATGGAAGTATGGAAGGAACATTACAAAAAGAGAGCCATCACTTATTAATGCTGCTACATTTTAATAAAACGGGTTCAGATATTAATGATTGTCCTATGTGCCATTTGTAGGGTTTTTATTATTATTATTATTGTTGTTGTTGTTGTTGTTGTTGTTGTTGTTGTTGTTGTTGTTGTTGTTGTTGTTGTTGTTGTTGTTGTTATTGTTATTATTATTATTATTATTATTATTAATTACAGATATCCTATTGTATGTGTTTTGGGTCCTTTCAGTTATACCTGTATGTTATCAAACCAGCTGACTGTATTCTGGCACGGACAGAAATACAACCAAAAGGTAAACACCACAAAACCAAACACAGTGCAGACATGGCACCTCTAACTCCTCCTCTCTTCACCTGGGACCCTGCTCCCTGGGGCCTCTCTCGCTCCTGCTTTGGCTCTGCTCTGAAGCCCAGCTCAGAAGTGACACGTGTGAGGCAGGCTCTGTGCTGCCGCCTGAGGAAGTGCAGAGCCACTCAGTCCAGTTAGGCCAACAGGAAACCCAGTGCAGCGCTGAGGTCTATTTGAACCCAGTGGCCCGCGTGGTAATACTCCACACTGTGTCAGCGTATAGAGCCAAACGCTACAACCCATGTGCACCCACAGACCAGGGGGGAGGACAAAACAGCAGAAAGACAATGAGTTTAATGTCAGTGGAGTTTAAAAAGTATAGCTATGATTTGACCAGACTATATATACTGTACAGTGTATATTCTAATACACTATGGGAATCCCCCCTCCACAGTGTGTGGGTGCCTGTGTGGCTGGGCCTGACAGTTTTGATCCAATGACAGCACAACATCCGCCCCAAAAGCACAAACTTGTGTCAACGCAGACAGCTGCGCAAGCCGACAGTTCTGTCCTTCACTGAGAGGCTTTGCCACATGTCAGTGTAACACTGGTTCACAAGTACGGTTTTCATGCATTATTTCTATATGATTGCATCGACTTTTAAAAACAATATGCGAGATTCTACTTTAGGCCTGTCACAATAACAAATACATTTGATTTGTGATAACCAATAATACCGAAACTATAAAGCAGAACATATATAATGAGTCATATTTAGTAGTTATTTACATAGTAATTTATTCAACCCTCTACAACTCAAATCATAGTACAGAAAAATAGCCAAAATTTTCTCACTAGAGCAAAGAAAAGTACCACGCTAGATATTGACCGCCAAACGTTACTGTTCCTTCTGTTATGTACTGAACAACAGACTTGTGTGTTCAATACATAACAACAGTTATGTATTGAACACACAAACTTTACTGAGCCAGAAGAAAAATTATAGTTATTATCATGACAGGTCTATACTACCTTTAATTGATGTAGGTAAGGCACATTTTTCAATTATCAAACAGACATTTGAATGATATAATTTTTTATCTGCCCTTTATTTATCCAGATAATCCATCTATAAAAAAAAAAAATGCTATTTTTTTTGCATTTTCATCCTTTCTACCTTTAAAATATTGCTTTGAGGTTAACTAATTCTCAGTTTATTGACAGTGTGGGTTGCTAGGAGCTACTTACTCTTTCATTTCTGGGTTCACAACAGTACTTCTGCTAATATGAGGAAGGAGAACATCCATATAATTACAATAATCTTGTGCTTCCCTGGGATGAATTGCGTCATGCAGAAAAAGCTGCATGATGGGAAATTGCTCTGATAATGTGACCAGGCAGAAGGAAAGTATGCATATTTGAAACTAAACAACCTCAGTGGTGAGGCGCTCCATGCAGGCTAAGTGGCTTTGTGTGTGCCATTAATTTGAGCTAAGGACTATAATTGTTATCAGCTGCGAATGAGAGCGTATGCAGAGCCATGTGTGCATCATTTGACTTTCAGCACCAAGTATTTACACAACAGCAAAAGCCCGTCACAAACACATACAGACACGTATGCATACACACTTTGACATTATTGGACATTGCATTCCACACAACTGCACAGACCAAACCTGTTCTACTCTAATACTCTCCCCTATAACTCTTTACGAATGCAATATGTAATAATACTTAATAAGCAGAAATGCACTTTATACTTTATTGATCCCGAAGCAAATTCAAAGTAGAAACAAATATAGCACAAGATATTTACAGTGTCTTTTGTATTAATACATTCATATTCCTGGATTTTTCCCATTCAAAAGATGTATTTTGTTTTATATTGTTATAGTGCTCATAACTATCTAATAACTATCATTCAGAAACTCATAGATCGTGAGAAAGGTAGTAATTAGGTAGTAATTACGGTGGTAACTGGCAAATGGGAAATAGCTTCAGTGAAAAAGCGCTACCAACAATTACACATGCTCAAAACAAGCAGCACTGAAATAGACTGAATTGCTGAAATGGATGTTTTTCTAGCTCTTGTCTCAATAGAATAATATAAAATCATGTGCAATATAAATACATATATACAAAAGACAGGCCACTGCATATGCTACTGCACTGTTGCATTTACGTTCTATAAACCAAGATGTATTCAGCTGTGAAACAGCAGCCATGAAAAAAGTATAACAATCAGCTTGACTCATTGGAACTTTTCTATAAGAATAAAGTTGTACAGTTTTTGAGCCAGAGGCAAAGGCACCTTTAGCCCAGGTGGTGAAAACTGACCTGACAGCCAGTAGAACTCTTTGGAACTGCCTTTTTTACTGCATAGAATCAATACAGCAGTGGCCAACAAAACCAAATGAGTATATTATAAAGTATGGCTATGAGTGCTGATGGAGACCCGGCTTTGGATATAAGACCAGGTACAGCAAATGCAATGGAAAAAGTCTGTAGGGTTCTTGTTCTTTAAGCTCCATGAGGCTTCTTGCCTGTGTTTGTGGTGTCACTGTGGGATGCCCCTTAGCCGAGGATTTGACCAGCACTTTACCAGAGAATAATTGCTCTCTCTATCAGAAGCAGCACAGAGAAGACATGCATCACTCATTTAGTGAGGAGAAAAACGCAGTGGTTCACAATGGCACCCAGGAGCAGTGTGCAATTAATTGATAAATGCCTGGACGTGATGTCCCATCAGATAGTTAGGAAGTGCAGCAAAAGAGTGCAGTGGGGCGTGAATCAAAGACTGAAAAATGCATTAGGAGAAAGTTAGCGAAATGCCATTAACCTACCAAAGCCCTCGACTGATAGTGGAGGGCAATAAAGTGAGTTTTAAATTGCACCGAGCCCTGGAGATTATGGCCGTGAGTCCGTGAGTCTGTAAGTCTTCCATGAAAAGCGGCAGACCCGCTTTGATTACTTCTGACACGGGCTCATGAAGTTCTGTCAGCAGGACTTAGTATCTGAAAGCCATCATTAGGATGTGGTAAACGTGTCTTGACCTAGTGATTTTTGTATATACTTGGATTGATTTATAAATGTAACTAATTTAGAATAATTTTAGAGAAAAGAGCATACCTTTCATTGTTTAGTTATTGTAAATAAAGTCAGCATGCCAATGCTTGTTTTACACAAAACTAGTAGTTCTAGTTTCTTTTCAAAAGGTACTATCAACAAAAGGTGAGTGAAAACCATTCCTATACAGTGGGCAACAAATTTGCAGACTTGGCAAAAGAAAAGAGCTGTGCCTTTCTTCAGGACTTGGTCATCCGTTTCCAAAAACATCTGTATAAAAGATTCCCATCGTCCTCCAGCACACACACACAGATCCTGTCTGATCCATGTTCAGATTCTCTCTGCTCTGCTTAAGCTGCATTGTCCGGGAAAGATCAGTGTTTGGTCCTGACAGGATTTTCATCGCAACACATCTGGAAGCTTGTCATACGGTACATGCATAGCTTTTTTCAACTATCAGCTATTTGTTAACTTTACCTTTTCCACTGTTACTATTTCATCTGTTATCATTTTAAGTGCATTAACCAAAAGTGACTACTCACATTCAAAAAATCCAATGTTTAATAAACACAATACTGAAAACATGTTTCAACAATTATGGAATAAACAAACATTAAGTGAGTGAAGAAGCACAAGGTGCACTTAGCTACAAACAGGAAATGAAAAGAATCAAGATCACTTTCAAATGAGCTGTCCCTTTTGCCATCAAACTTTGAAATACATGAATACAAAACACTGAAGTCTGGATGACAAACATTTCATTTGAAATCATCGCTGTATCATAAGAAGTCAAGGGCATAACCATTGAAAAACGAAACTCCAGACTAATTGTCTTCCATGTAGAAAATTAGTTTGATTATTTTTTTTCATGCCATGAAAAAATGTGCATTACAATTGTATTTCATATTACAATTTGGATACAAGTTCCAATGTAATAATTTGCCGAGCTTTCCTGCGAAAGAGATCTATTCCCTCATCTGCCACTCATCTGCTGATTCTGATGGAGTTACAAAGCTCTCATGTGCACAATGGTACAGGACCTAGTTGATGAGTAATCCATACTCCAACATGCTGTGACAGAGTCCAAAATGAGTCCTTAATCGTCTCACTTTTTCATTGGCACGATATCTTTCTACAAATAGAGTTTGACATTGTTGTTCTAAACACATGTAGGAGCCATGTTGGCCTGCCAAATCTAAGCTCTTGTATTTAAAGCTCTGACAATAACATTTTAGCTAAAATGTCTTCATTGTAATCAATCAGGACATAAGCAGTGGCAGTAGTCTCCAAACAGCATTTCAACACCAGTGTGTATTTACAGAGCAGGCCTTTAAGGAGTTAACTGGACTCTGTGTTGAAGAGTGCGTTTACAGTTTGTGATGATGTGCCAGGAGCAGGCTGGCTTCTTCATCCTTCATATACGGGATTCAAGAGATACAGAGGAGGAGTGCTCTGTTCAGTGTAATCATGGCGTAATGTCACAATGAATCAAGACTTTTT
>KN516444.1:76152-103528 GCA_000787155.1 Scartelaos histophorus
TTTTTTTTTTTTTTTTAATACATAATGTATAAGGGCATATGGGTTTATCCTACTCTTCTCAACCACGTGTAGCTAAAACCCTTTTTACCAAATGAAATGGTATCACTGATGCCTGAAGAAAGTTTAAAATTAGACCATGATTGTATTGTAAAAGTATTTGTCGGCTGACTTAACCTCATGTTATTTTCAAAGCAATGCCTGTAGATGTTTTAAATGCTAGCGTAAGCAGCCCCACTATGACATATTGGTTCACAGGTTAGCCAGGACAACAGATCTTGGCTGGCCCACTTTGACCTCTTTTGTGCCAGAGACAGGCCACCCTTCATCCACAGACAGTTCATTAAGTCCACTTCCTCTCTCCCATCAAACCACTCTGTTATTGTGCAGTGTCACTTTGGCTGTCAGAGAGTGAAGACATTGTTCTGTTAAAGCCCGGGCCTGTATATTTGTGTGTGTGTGTGTATGTGTGTATGTGTGTGTGTGTGTTCCACACTCGCTTCATATATCTTCTTAACAGGCTCACAACTGGTTTGGGAGCGTTTGTGCTGAAAAACGTGTGTGGGAATGTGAAAGGGCTGGCATAACACTGCCCCATAGTGGACAGTTGGCAGTCTGCAACCTTATCGAAGTGGGTTTATCATGTATCAGTGCTTTTAAAGTTCTTTGTCTAAATTGTATTTTTAATCAAACTGTCTAAGAAGATACCTTGAACCTTTTGTACACAGCTTCATAACTGGAAACCATTCACAGATGTTAAATTTGCAGTTCAAGTGAATTTGTTTTTAATTCATTCTTGGAAAATAAGGTGAGAGATTAATTTAAAACTATAATACAAATAGTTGTTTTTGAGAGAAAATTACTCTCTAATCAGAAGGAGAGAGAGAGAGAGAGAGAGAGAGAGAGAGAGAGAGAGAGAGAGAGAGAGAGAGAGAGAGAGAGAGAGAGAGAGAGAGAGAGAGAGAGAGAGAGAGAGAGAGAGAGAGAGAGAGAGAGAGAGAGAGAGAGAGAGAGAGAGAGAGAGAGAGAGAGAGAGAGAGAGAGAGAGAGAGAGAGAGAGAAACCTTCCAAACCTTTGTGTTTCATTTTACAACCTTTTCCCTATTTGTGCAACCTTGACACACTGCCAAACATGCAAAAGCTTGTAGAAAAACAACACAACAAAATAACTAATTGTGATCAGTAACTATGGACCAAAAGCAGAGTATGCACCTAAGACCGCACCATATGAATAACATTAACTCTTGAATACTTAACATATGCCAGAGTTAACCTCTTCATGTTAATATGGCAGTACAGTCTCAGAGAACAACCAGCGACAGGCTTTTGATCTGGTTTAGTTACCACAGTGGAATTTTGATAACACCCCCCCAATAATCACAAAGAGCCACTGCCATTATCAGAGCAGGAGCATGGCAAATTGTAAATGATAATAGTCATCTTAATTTAAGTGCCTCTTTGAACTGCAGACGTGCTTTTCACCGTGAGGCCTATGCAGTAGGGCCCATGGGTGCAAAGCGTTATGAGAGTGGACGCATCTGTGGACAAATCAAGGTGATGACACAGACAAATGCAGTGGGCGCTTGGGACGGAAGGAATAAGGCAGTAAAAGAGATGACAGTGTCGATAAAGTGAAATCGGAGATCAAGCCAACAGATGGACCAGCAAAGAATGTGACCTGCCAAGTTGCTCATGGCACAGGGAGAGAGGGGTAGAGAGATATGTACAGTCCACAGATAAAAAGGGAGGGAGAGTGGAAATGACAGATGCACAGCAGAGAGGAGCCAGGGCGGGGGCAAAAGGAAGACAGTCAGATGAGACGGAGCAGGCAGCACAAAAGGAAGCGGGCACAGGGGGGAGATGTGAAAGCCGTGAAATCAAAATATAAAAAGAATGCATCAAGCGAGAGAGACAATGGGAATTAACAGAGGCAATGTGAAAAAGGGAAGCGCCCGATCAGGGTAAAGGCCAAAGCTTGGCTTCCTCTGATTCAGCTGTGGAACAATCGGTGCCTATCAGTCTGTCAGCACCCATAGGCGCAGAGGGAGTGAGAAGGCAAGGGTGACACGATGCTACCAACAAGCTATTGTCTGGGCAGGAGTCACCACCCAGCACTAACTCCCTTTTATGTTGGAAAAGACTGAGTAACAGCTTTGTGTCCGATATATAAAGAACAACATAACAATGTACATAAAATATAATGTAAATATACAATAAATCTATAATAATATAAAAAGTCTGAGATTAATTGACGTCCTGAAATGGGGTAATATAAAACCATGTCATTTCATTAAAGATACAGTATGTAATTTTCACATTGGAAGGTCTGCCACCTGCTGGTCCATATGGAAACATTATTGCCTTTCCTGACAATATGTTATTAAATTTACGAGGCAAAGTCCAAGGACAGATCTGTGGAGAGGTGACCAAACTGAGTAAGAATGCCTAAGGTACAGGCATATCTACAATATAAATAAATATATATATACAAGTTGTACATAAGCCAAATATTCAAGGAAAAGCAAGAACATCTCTTGCATGGGGGGCACACTCTCCATCAAAAAGGTTACATAGTGCATCTTAATATATAACTTTGCTCACAAAGGTGACCACCAGGCAAAAGTGCCTAAAAAGACCAAAAAACTAAGAGATAACAAATAGTTGTAATGAAGTAGTAAACTTATCAAGGCCATCTGAAATGATAAATAACCATTTCAGCTGAAGTTCTAAAATACATATAAATGTTCCTGTTTTAGTATAATAAAGATAATCATTGTACAATTGCACATCACAGGGGTTGTGCTCCTGCTTTAGAGATTTACATGATTATAAAAACCTGGAATGGAGAAAATAAATGAAGCCATATCTACATCTAAACCAGATAAACAACAAAGTAATTGAGCCAAAACATATCTGCTGTATCCATGTATAAACTCATATGACTGCACTACACACTCTATGCAAAGCTATAGAGACACAATCTGCTCAGATAAATGTCAAGCCCTGTCCTCTAATCACTTCCATTACCTTTCCCCAAAAACAGCTCTGTTTCAATTTACTCTTTATTGTTTTTTGACAATGTGTTTCAAAGACAAGGACTTGGGGTAAACATTCGAAAAATGTGTTGCATTTAAATGAGCCTCAGGTCTGCTGTTGGCCTGTTACACTTTGAAGACAGCAGTCATCTGGCAACCAGCACAACACTGGAGAAACAAAACTGTTCTGCTGTGCACACAAATGGGACGACATTCAAAAGTGGCCATGTGAAATTGTGCAGAGATCACGGTTACATTTACGGCATTCTCTACACACACTCTTCATAACAGTCCATTATGAGTCTGACTGTTAACCTTTAGATGGAAAGAAACAGCACAGCGCTAGACAAAACACCAAAATCAAACTCCCAGAAGGAATATGCATTACAAAAAGTCCAGTGAGCACAATCCCCTGGCTGTACTTTTTTGTAAGCGAGTGCGACTTAAGCCAAATTTACAACATGCTATGACATTATGTAGGTCAACTGCAATATATAGTAAGGGCACAATGGAATAACCTGTAACTATAAACAGTAGTGTGCGTAATGAGAAAACAAGAGCTCTTTTTTCCAAAATATGTCTCAATTTTACAATTACAGATTCCAGATTTACTGTACAAAACCTTGACTCCAGTTTAAGTCTGAGGTTCGCAAAATTGTTGGAAGGGACAGTAACTGAGGAGAAAAAGTTGTTTTAAAAAAGGAAACATATTGCATGATTTTCTGATCTATACCAAAACATTGTTTCCTCATCAGAAACAGTTGTGTTTTGTTTCATTCACATGTGTTTAACACACAAAGCCTTCATATTCATGCTGAGTTCTTCTCTCAAACCGAAAACACTCTGCTCCAACTTGTGATTTCATGTGATAATACAGGAAGTGCTCCAGTGTATTTTTTAAACTACATGCACCTTAGCTAGAATCATATAGATGACTTCAGTCCTGGAATCTCAAAAAGTAAAAAGAGCTATTAACTTGAAAACTACTGCTTCATGTCATCACAAGGTGGAATAGAGCATTTTAAGCTTTGGAGATAGACTAATGATAAATTATTACTCAGACGTGTGTGAATGAAACAAAACCCAACTCCAGGTATGTTTTTGATTAGATTACGACAGTAACACAACTTAAACCTCACAAGAGTCAATTTAGCATAAGATGGGCCCTTTAATGTCATGAAATTAAAACATATTTTCAAGTTTGTGGTATTTCATTTAGAAATATAACAATAACATGCTCCATAATAAATGTGAGCAGCAAAAACCACATCTATAAATCAAGTTATCTTTCCTTTTTCCACACAAAAACAGACATTGGGTAAATCTGCGGAAAACCCATTTATTTGCTTAAGAAACATACCTGCTCACTTCATTGAACCAGGCATATTCAGATAATTGAAGTCAACTTAAAATAGAGGGCACAAAACCTCAAAGCTGCCCAGGTTCTAGCTTCATCAGCATCTGAATGAATCTAAATCCAGAGTCATTTTGACAGGCTAATCATGTAGAACACCAGGCGAAGCTTATGGCAGGGAGTTCGTTTATTTGACTGTGGTCCACTCCATGTAAAAACACAGCTCTCAGTGACCTGTTAATACACTGCAGTTATTAGTCTGGCCCATAGCCTGGTGTGTTCAAAACCAATGTGTTCCTGGTTAGTGGAGGAAGCCCAGAGAAACAAAGCAGTGGATGAGGAAGAGAGGGGCCTATGTAAATGCTTTCTTGAATCAACATGTTGGAGCACACTTTTCCTGGTGATTTTGACGTTCGGTACTAAAAACATTTGAAAATAAATATCTGCAGCACTTTGGGTTTGAGCAGTCCCATGTGAGTCTGAAATCTTAAAAAATATTGCCATTGTGAGTGAACAAAATCTACAAACAAGGAATAAATAGTATGAATCTTGGTAAATATTTGTTTTCAATTTCATTTTATTTTTTTCCTTTCGAAAACAAATCTAAATGGCTTTCAATATTGAGACATTATGTCATCAACATTACCTGGGGGTATGAAGCTAACCAGAAGCACTACTCTTTCTTTTACACACACTCGGTACTCAAGTTAGACTTCATCTGAGCTTTACTTTAAACACAATCTAATTAGAAAGAACAGACTTTGCTGGAACTACAAGTGACTTAAACGAGTCTCTCACATAAAATTACAGTCCAAGTTGGGTAGAATTAGACAGTTTTTCAGTTACTCTCATCTTTTTTGTTGAAAACATCTACCAGCCCTCAGCCCCTACCAACACCCCCAGCCTGATGTATCCACTGATTTCTCCCTCCAAAGTCTGAACTCTGTTCATAAGACCTTTGAAGAGAGTAGAGACCTCTCTATTTAAAAGATTCAAGCTGATCACTGACTTCAATAAATAATACAAGTAAAATGGTGAAATTTGATCAAATAAAGGCATGCATACAATAAGGTGTTAAAATACAAATATGCTTTGAATTGATTATGAATACAAAATATGCAGTATGCACAGAGTAACAATGCAAAACTAGAATTTGCTCGAAGGCTATTGAAAATATTTACAAATGTACATACAAGCCCCTCAGCAGGGGTCCTTGTGCTCATGGACGTGTCGTGTCTGGGAGGGTGTGGCGAGGAGGTAATAAGTGACAGCGGTTACATGGGCGTCTTTTAAAACTCTTGTGTGTATAAATATCCATGAAAACCACATTTAGAGAAGCCAAACAGACCAGCTAAACAGCACGCCAAACGGTCACACAGCCAGACATTCCACAACACAACAGCCCTCATTTCCTCTCAGTTTTAACCCGAATAACAGTCAAATGCAACTCCCTTTGATTTCATATCAACTTCTTCTCTGCCTTGTTTTACAACCAAATGCAAAATATGGAAAGGAGCGGCTGCTGGCTTGTGTATTTCCTTATGCTCTTTGAAGAACGTGTAAAAACATCCTGCTCATTAAATCATGTAATTTAGAAGCAAGAGTATTTGATCTTACACTTACTCAAACAAGTGTTAAAGAGATTTAAGACACAGCATCATCAAACCAACAGATCCCACTCTGGTCAAAAACAATATTGGGACTGGATCAAAGGCCTTGACAAACACTAAAGATAATTTATTTAAATGTAGTGGGTAATAATGATGACACAAGGAATTATAAATCAAGAGGAGCACTTAGAAAAGAAAGCATGTTTTTAGATCAACGGGTCTGTAAGTCATACTAGCAGATTAGTGTTGTCACAAATTCAAACTCAGTTTTGATATTACTAAGGAAAAGATTTGATGCCAGATACATATTTTGATGACATAATTGTAAGTTTAAAAAGAAGTCAACTAAATAACAACTAAATCCAAATAGTAGTTTCTAAAACTATTCAGGAAAAGTCCAAATGCGTCTTGCATGAAGTATGATGTCTGTTCAAAGAAGTATATATTTTCAATTCTAGTTTTCTTTATTAGTATCAGCACAAGATTTCATCTACATATTTTTACATTAGATAGAGCAGTCCACACTGCTGTTCTTCACTCAGAGAAGTTCCAGTCTTTACATTAAACTTATGTTCCTGTTATGGTGTGCAGCCGCAGGACGCACATCTGCTCCAGAAACACAATAGTTTTCACAGTCACAGACCAGTGCACAGGACCTCATGAAAGTCATTCAGACACACTCAGCTTATCAAGCACAATGATAGGATCACTGCAGTGATGATGTGTTCCACACATATAGTGTGTGTACCACCTGCAGCTTTAAATCAAACCATCTATTCGGGCAAACAGTGATGAGACAGAGACGAGACTGGAAAAGCTGCCACGCCCCCTGTGACACTGGCTTCAGTCATTTCATATGCAGCAGAGAAACTGCTGTTAGTGTTACTTCCCAGGCAACACAGCGTGTTCCAAACCACAGAAAGGATTGTGCTGTGATCAAACATGGCAGCATTTGTTATGAGCAACATTCCCACTGAGACACTGAGATATGAACGCATCACACCGTTCTACTGGAGGAAGAGCTTTCCTATGTGTCTATGTGTACTTCTGTGACATTACTATACTAGGCACCATATGTGTATATATCGACCACATTTTCTTTAAATAGTGGTTTGTAAATAGTTCTCTTAACCTGTTTCATATTCATACATTTGTTCTATACATGACCACAGTACTGAATCAGAGCTTCTGCTGTACTGTTAGTTTATGAGTCAAATACACAATGAAACTCTGCTAGAGATCTGAATCCAGCAGAAAGACTAATGCTGTGTCTGGCAGGTGGCCAGGATTGTGAAGCATCACTTATGAGTAGAAGTATATCCTCGTGCTAGCACCTGTGTCTTTATGTTTATTTATCTATAGCACTGCCTGCCGCGGAGCTTTAAACCTCAGAGATAGTAATCTGAGGTGCTAATGGTTACTGATAGTAAACAGAATGGGCTCCTTTAGTATACACACACACACACACACACACACACACACACATACAGAGTTACACATGGTACACAGAGCTCTCACACTCTCCCCCAGGCAGAGCTGGTGTCAGTGGCCCTGTGCCCTCAGGGTAGCGACCCATCACTCTGCCTGTAGGCCTGACTGGACCTCCAGCCCCGGGGGCAGCTGCTGCAGCCATCAGCTCCTCTGGACTGGATTATTGATGAGAGCTGTGCCCAGTAGAGCTCTTCCTCAGCCTCCACACAGATACTGCTGTAACTGTTTCAGTCATCTATGCAGCTCTGAGGTGATGAGCGTGAATGGTATAGAACTCATGGACACGTAGTATAAAGCATAAAGCACATTACAGGGCCTAGAGAAACAACACGTGGTGTAAAATCACATATGGGCAATGGCTGAAAAACATAGACACATTGAACCTGAAGACGTCTTTAACAGTTGAGTCAGTCACCTCCACCACAGGAAACTTTTCAGTGGATTTGAGGAAACAGACATTTGCGCTTGAGCATGAACGGTTCACTGGAGGTTTAACAAAAGAAAGTGTATCCCAGGAGTCACCACATTGTGTAACATGGTCTGAGAAATGTAGAAATGTGCTGTACTGAGAGGAGAGAGGGCGAATAATGGTCCTGTCTGAGCCCAGCTCCCAGCTCAGAAAACTGCAACCGGGGGAGCCTTTAACTGGCAGGCATACCATAAACCCTACTTTTTACTGCCATAAATCAACAGGAGTAGGCCGAGCATTTCAAATAAATACCCAGCCCAGGAGAGGGGGTGTGTGCAGGGAGGACCAGGGCTCGGACTTTGGCCAGTTAAGTGCTAGCAGACATCCGCGGCTACAGTGACATCATATTTCTTTTTAACAGACTCTGCTGAGTCTTTCTTCTTTCTTTCTTTCTTTCTTTCTTTCTTTATTTAGACTAGATAGTGTATGAAGACTACAAACATTTTTCATTTCCACTGCCAATTCCAATTTTGGAGTAAACAAATAAATCAAGTGATGGTTGATTTTATGTTTAACTAAAGCAACAGATTCAAAATATATATTATAATACTGAAGATACAGCACACTACAGCTGATTTATGGAGCAGATGAGCAAACGTAACTGAAATAAAGTCAGACCTACAGAGTTTCACTTAACCCACTGTCTGTATGGCTGAGGTAATGCATGGGAGCGTACACTTATTCTCCACTTCAGAGCCTATATTGTGCTCATGGACTTTTATACGAATGTTTTGGAAATGAGTTACAGTTATCAGAGCATAATCACTTGAGATGAAAGTGGAATAGTTGGCAAAGCAGGGGTTCAAATCCGTGCAAATAGAAGACACTTGAGTAAACACTGGTGTCTAATCTGATAGAGTGGGGGAAAGAGGAGAAGGCTTGAAGAGAGCGAGCTGAAGTGAGACGATAAACCGTGACCAAAACTGTAATCTGGACTACAATAAAGCCGCCTATAGTATTACTTTGGTTTGACTATTTTGCAATAGTTATGAGTCTGTAGTTTGATTTGTCCAGAGTACTTTGCTTTGGGCAGTTATTTGCATATCTCTTGCTTCACAGTTAAAGGGCCCGTTACGTTACGTTATTTTCTGATCTGTTACATTGTTGTTTTCTCATTACAAACACACCTGGAGTTGTGTTTTGTTTCATTCAGACATGTTTAACACACAAATCTTGCATATTTAGGCGGAGTTCGTGTGTTGTGTGTTCCATCTTGTGATGACATGTGGTAATACAGGAAGTGCTCCACTGTGTTATTAAACTCAAAGCACCTTCACTAGAAAAATTTGGATGATTTCAGCCCTGAAGTTGCTCGTCTCTACTGAACAAAAGATAAAAGGTAGCTGTTAACTTGAAAACTACCACCACAATAAAGCATTTTGAGCTTTGGAGATGTAGCCAGACTAATAATACAAGATTTCTCAAAGATGTGTGAATGAAACAAAACAGAACTCCAGGTATGTTTTTAATAAGGTATATAATATTTAATAATATTATAACACAGCTTAAAGCTCACAAGAGTCAGTTTTGTGTAATATAGGACCTTTAAATGCTGCTTCTGGCTTGATGCAGTTTGCGGCCGGGAGACTGGAGACTGGAGCTGTCAGGGTTTTTGCCATGAGACGCCAGGCTGCTGCTCCTGCCCACCCGCAAATTTCCCTCTGTCTCAACCTCCCCAGTTAGCGGGCCAATGCTGCTCCCCCTTTTGAACCCTGTTTTGACAAGTGCTTTGGACGCAATGTCACAGGGAACCCCCCGGTCGGCCAAAAATGCTAACTAACCATAACACTAATTAGTCAGCGGTAAAAAAGGGTCTGGAAATGGTAGCTTCCAAACAGCGAGTGTCAGCCATTGTGGGTAAGGTTTGGACCCCTTCCTGATTGACTGAGGCAGAGCAGGAGGTGAATGCGCGCCAGAGTGAAATTACCCAGAATGCACTGCAGGACGGAGGGGGGTGTGCGGGTTAAGTTAGTCATGGTGTCAGCCCCACCCGTTTATCGCCGATATCATCAATGTCACCAGGATTTGCCTTCTTAGAAAGGTTTAATGGTTTCATCGGCCGTGTCCCTCAGACTTTTTATAAGACAAATAAAGTCTTTTCTCTTGTTACTTCAAGGTTTCGCATTTCCTTTCGTGTGTTGACTCAGCAAGACCTCCTGGCCATATTTCAGGAACTGCCAGAAGATGATGGATACTGTATTAGTGTGACTGGGTTGTAAGCAAATGGTTGATTAATGTCTATCGATTCATGCTGGATGGAATATTTTCAATTCTGCAAAAGGCTAAAGACTTATTGGGAAATGTGTAAATAATGTGTGCGCGGGCGGTGATATGAAACAGAAGAGGTTTTCTTTTGTTTTAAAAGGTGAGGGGGGTAAAAATGTGAAGTACTGGAGACAAATCTGTCACTGTGTTTCAATGTTGTTACTTAAGTAAAAGTACAGACAGCAGAGCAAAAAAAACTCAAAAAAAAAGTGTTAGATGAAAAAACCTACTTAAGTATAAGTATTAAAGTACCTGTTTAAAAGTGTAAAGGTATTTTGCACAGATTTTGAGATCTAATAAATTTTCCAATACCCCCTCAGCCTTTTCAGCAGGTCTCAGAATATAATAAAAAATACTTTTACTGTTAAAAATGTAGTGGAGCAGAAAGTACAGATGTAGTGGAATAAAAGTAAAAAGTAAACATACTCCAGTAAAGTACAGATACTTGAAATGTTTACTTGAGTACAGTACTTTAGTACTTTTATTTTTTCATTTTAATACATTTGTATTAGCACTAGTTCAAGCAAGTGTTTAGTTTCATTTCTCAAAATGGGTGGCAAAAAGTGTCAATATTTGACCAGACAGCTGCATTAAATAGAGAAACAGGGAATCAGGGTATGAAAATAGACAGTTACAAGGATCAGATCATCTTTCAGTTTTTATCTCCATATTGGCCACTCCTAAATATATGGTAGGAAAACCAGAAGAAAGCACAACAAACACCAGATTCTTGAGCAAGTGTCAGAAAGCTGTGTGTCTTAAAGTTGGCCAACCAAGAGAAGTTTTTGTCCTCTCACCCTCATCATGTATTTGCTTGCATTGGCTTTGTGAGTGAGTGAACAACCGGAGACAATGAAGTAAATGAACTGTGCAATATTTGTCTTAAAGGGTGCCAAGAGTCAACCCCAACTTAAAATACATTTGGCATAAAAATGTCTTGTAAAAGTACACACGCTGCGTTGACAAATTCCAAAAGTTTAAAAGCTGCAGAAATAAGAGTATAGTCATTTTGTGCAAAATTATGTGCGGTTTTACTTTACATTTTGTCCAACAGAGCTGTGCTTTATGGGGAAAGTGGTGATCAAGCAGAGGATATGGTGTGTTTAATGTCTCAAACGGTGAGGGGATTTTTAAACTTGTGGTCTAGTTAATTATTATGCAGTCATGCTGGTCTTTGTTGTCGATGGTCTTTTAGTAGAAATATTATACCAGTCTGACAAACTCACATTAGTATTATGTTTTAAATATAATAAATTCTTTTTTTTAATTGAAATTACATAATAAGGACATTATATATGAGAAATATAATATTGGGAGTTGATTCTAATATACAGATTTTATTTCCATAGAAGCATATTATGCTATTTAGTTATTATATTATATTATGTTATTCTGGGCTATCTTTTGGAGATTTTAAATCTCAATATTGAACTAAAAATATGTAATAAAAGAAACAAAAGAGCTGACTTCACTTTGGAAACTGCAATGCTGAATTCAACCTTTAAAGTTAGACTTCATCAAATCAAAGTTTCTATAACAACTTAAAGAGGAGAGGGTGTGTGTGGCGTCACACACACCAAATGTGCATGGATGACTTTAAATACAACTTTGAGTAGATAAATTACAAGGTTTAACAATTATAACAGGACTAAAAGCTTCTAAAAGTCAATTTTGCATAATATGTCTCCTTTAAAAAAACACTACCATTATTTTAGACCAAAAAATTTGGCCTTCTCACCCGTCTTTAATGTTTTGGTCACACGGTTGATTAAACAGTGATCAAACACACTACCGTATCAGGACTTACCCTGGCCCTGGAGTCACAGGTCAGCTCTGTGCTTTTGTAGGTTGCCTCTGCAGCCTCGCTCCTCAGGATGTGCCTCCAGGCTTCACTTCCTCCTGACATGGGGACAACCAAGTCTGCTGTTTTCTCTGTAATTTCAACCACATGAGAATGGAGGCGAGGGGTTAAACACTAAACTAAAGGGTCGCCGTCATGGGGACTCATTATGACAAAAAGGTCATTAGCTAAGAGCCCCTCAAGTGTTCACAACGAAGATCAACACAGGGATTGCACAGTGACACAAGTCAGTTATTTCACTACTGGTACATACTTTTTTCCCCTTTTTTGATTCTTCATTAAAAAAAAAAAAATCTCAATAAATAATGTTAACTGTATTTCTAGTTGTAAAAGAAAATGTTTTATATTTTTATTTATTTATTTATTTATTCACACTCATTCAAGACTCATCACTGCCTTTTTTTTTTGCGTAAACGGTAGAGTCAGTTTCACTGAAACTAACCCACCAAGTTGTTTACAATAAATAATATCTGTTATTAGCTCAGTGCACTAAACTAGGTTTTACATTTGTAATTCTTGGTGATATAGTTTTGTAGTCACTAATAAAAAATACAACTTTCTCATATTAGTAATTGTTTTTGTTTTTTGCAAAGTGAAGCCAGATTAATTTCATTACCACATTCACATTTTTATTACATTTTTAGATGTAAAATACTTGCATGCAGAAGGCAAGTCCTGCGTCCCAGTCAAAGTATAATTTAGAATTCCCAGTGGGTGACTTGAGTAAACAAGTGTACACATAACTGACATACATAAACACTTGTTATTTTGGTTTGCTTCTGTTCCAGCCGACGCTTCAGTGGAGCTGCTGCAGAATTATGAGGCTGCTCTGAGTTTGTGACCTCTGTGACCACAACCCTCTGCTCGTCTGTCAGCGCACACCAACGGGAGTCGCACAACGTCAACTCATCAAACTGTTTTTTGATGAGCGAGATTTCAAAAGGAACATCAATGGAGACTTATCATTTTAATTTTTTGTTTTAGCATTTTTAGGCAGGCAGGCATGCTGTTATAATAAGATAAACAATGGGCAAAACTACTAAAAAAGAATAAGCCTCAAACATTGGGCAAGGTACAACTAAACTTTTAAATCTTCATATGTTGTCAACACAAAGCTTTTCACAACGTAATCACTTTAATTAAGTCCCAGTATGCAAATATGGTGTGTAATATATAGTAAAAAGCTGTTAAATACTTTGAAGTGTACATTTAAATGATTAAACACAGTAAAACTTCAAAATTACATACACCCTGTGAGGAATATTTCTTTCATAAGCCATAATAATCCTGTAGCGAAGCTTTTTTGTAAACTAAAACAGAAAAAATTAGTTTAACTTTTGAAATGTGCTCTTCCTCTTGTTTAAATACAATTGTTCATTGAGTCCTGACATCACTGATCTTTCTCCAAGTGTTATGAAGAGAAAAATTTTGCAACATTATTAAAATATTCAGTTCCAGACTGTAACCAAGATTATCTGTTATTATTACGTGCTACACTATGGAGCCAAGCCTGAACAATGTGGGCTGTGGTTGTTTCCAGATAAAACCCCAGAGGAAGATCATAGTTTTCAGACTGTGGACTTAAGTCAAATTGTCCAAAAGTGGAGCTCACGAGATCCTTGCCTCATGATGGGTGTGAAGGGTCAAACAAAGCCACGCTCTACTCTCTCTATTCTTCATGATTTAGAGTTAACACGTCTGTACCTCCCACACACTCACCTCTCTTTCCTCTCATCCTCTGCCATGGATTTTCAATGGCGCTGTGCTCTTTCCTCTCTGTCTCCAGTGCCATTAACGCCGGCTGGCCGTATCTGTAAACATGTGCAAATATGTGTCCACGGTTACAAAACGCGTCATCACATACAGACATTTGGAGCGTTATTTGAACCACATGTATGCTCTCAAATGAACTGAAAACCAAATCAGAAAATTGTGATGAAAATAGAGGTGGAACAATATTGACAAAAATGAATATCTCCATATTTTTTGGTATGCTCTGATGTCTATATTCAGACAATAATGGACATAAAAATTATGTGCAAGGGTCAAGTATGGTAAATATAATAATATAATTTAACCACAAAAGAACAAAAAATCATATGCTATCCAATATGGGAGGATTACATTGCAAGTTTTTTTTATTTCTGCTCTTTTTGCAGACTTGCAGATTTGAAGTGTGATATATTCCTGAAGAAAATACAGACAATAAACAATAATACTGAAATGAAATTATGCCAATGACACAATCATCCTATCTTATCTTTGTTAAATCATCCTATTTTAAATACAGCTACTTAGTTTGTATCTATAATGGATCATATTCTACCCTCTAAATCTCAAATTTTGTCATAGTACACGAAAATAAGAAAAATTATTCTACACCAGTAGAAAGAATATTTTAATCAAATATAATAGTGGATATTCTAATTATGTGAAAATGAACCCAATCTCAATTCATAAAAAACCATAATGGAACAGCATCAACCCAGCGCAACCTCAATTTCTGCCGTCAAAGAGTGGAGGAGAATTGCAGAATTCCTGGAAACTCTGGGTTAAATTAAGACAATTTTATCTCAAAACAGATGAAATATGAAATATTAGAAGTTTTTCAGTGAATGCTTTCTGCTGGCTCAACCACTCCTGTCGTGTGCAATTCTACTTTACATATGTTAAATTCTCCCCTCTCTTTCCGCTTTCTTCTTTAAATGATAGTCAGGAGATGGAGACAGAATTTTTTTTTTAAATAATCCAAAAGTGCAAGCTTTCTTTAAAACTTTCCAAAAAAATAAAAAAAAAATAAAAAAATCATACTTTTCAATTTTCATAGATATCAGAGTATTCTCGGGCCCACTCCAATTCTATAAAACAGTATAGTTAGAGTGCACAAAACACACATATTTTATCATATGGGGGACACCTTATGACACCTTATGTAACAACCATGGAAGGAAGAAGTTTTTCTGATTACTTATTTATTTATAAAAATAAAATATTTCTTAAAAAAACTGCATATGCACTCGCAAAAGAAAATGTATTCTAATTTAATGTAATTATGGCAAGTGGAAAAAAAACTCATAGGTGCATACTGTTTATTAGAAACAGCTGTCTCTGTATTCACATTTTACTCTTCCAAAAATAAAACAGCTGGACATATTTTCCTCCCTTTTTCTTGATACTTCTTACAAAAAAAAATTATTCCCCCAAAAAACTGCATTTATACTTACGCAAGTATAAGTGTATTTACAAAAGAAAATGTATTATAATTGAATGTAATTATGCCAACGTGACTTTTTTCCATTAACAACCATGTAAAGAAGAACTCTTACATGTGTCATACTGTCTATTAGTAACACCACTGTTTCTGTATTCAAATTTTACCCATTTGACAATAAAACAGCTGGACATTTATATTAGATTTTGCAGTACTATTGTATAACTTTTCTATCACGTATTGTAAGATTTGCTGTCTCTTCATGTTTTCTCAGCATCGCACGCAAATTGTATCAAACTGACTGATGTTTTCTTAAATAATTCCTGTTTCATATGATAAATCTGTAGTTGATAAGAAAAAATTGCTTTCCTTTCTTTTCATTTTTGCATACACTTGTACCTGCTCGTGACAAAAACCAGATGCAAAGCGATGGACTTAATTAAAATGCAGAATGGCTGGAGGTGAAGGAAAAATAAAACTTTGCTTATTTAGCGGTGAGAGTGAAACAGCTGTTCCAACAGGCTGTAGAATGGAGCGTGTGTAAAGGGACACAGCAGATTACGACACAGTAACAAAGTCCTGCACATTTAGACTATTCCTCCCACAAATGTTTCACAGGAGGACGACAAATGGCAAACTTATCAAATATACCCTGTAAATTCCTTCACACTCGCAATATAATTCTTCTTTTTTTTTTTTTTTGCATGACCTCCTTTTCCCACCTACAGTTGCGTAATATATCACAATCGAATCAAAGTAGCAATACGAGATGGCTCAATTATCAAACTTAGAAGGCTACAATTATTTAGATAATAGAACGTGTTCTTCAAAAGAACAAAATACTGTTCTTTTGTTTCTTTTTATAGTAATATCTTCCTGAAATGCATGGGATTCTTGTACAAGTTTATATCTTTCAGAGTTCTCTAAAATGTGAATAGTCCTGGAGTTGTTTACAATGTGCATTCTGATCAGAATCCTACTGTTTGAAACTTATTGTAAATTGTAAATCTAATGTGTAAAATCCCTAAGTCGTCCTGGTAGAATCTATAGCAATAATAGCCATAATTCAGTAGTTCAAGTCCAAAACACACATTTAAATGCAAGATTCTGCAAAATGTTTTAATAACTTTGTAGTTTATAAAGATTCAGAAACAGATTTTAAATCAAATTATAGGTCTCGTGGTCATTGGTTACTACATAGCTGATTAGTTCTTTAGGCTTTTAAAAATTTTAATATTACATTAAAGTCTATTGGAAAAATTAATGATAAATTTATTCTTGGCCCAGTCACTGATGAGCTCCATATTTTCTTTTTTCCCCAGAATAATCTCAATAGCAAGTAACTTCCAACTGGGTAACTTCTGTCCATTACACACTGTATGAGTCGAGCTCCTTCAGGCTTACTTTTTCTTTATAATACAATATGGATGCTTGTGGGTCACAGGTCAGTGGCCTTGTATCTCTGAGCTGTAAAGGCGCTTTGTGAATGATGCCATCTGTAGGCAAGGAAAAACTCACTGAGGTCTATGGCAGCATTCGTCTTCAGACAGTTTACTCCCTTTTGGTCTCTGATACCACTCCAATAAGCTTTCCTAGGAAAAATGAAAAGTGAGCCTATGGTTAGAAATTGAAGGAAAATGTTGAATATTTACTTATAATTAGGGCTGTGCCATCAAATTTTAATCAGGATTAATGGGCACTGATATGTCAGAGTGCGTAGGACAGGTTGTCATGTTTTCCTAGTCATTATTTGGTTTCTGGAATGGTACCTGTGGTAAGAGTTTATCCTAGTTTTACATCAGTTAAGAGGCAGTTTGTGGTAAAATAGTGATAAATAGTGTCAGTGAAAAGTACAAAAAAACAGGAAGTAGTGGAAAGTACTTAAATGGAATCCCTCCACCTACGTATATCATCAACACAGAAAATTTCATACAAAATGCAAAGACAATTTACATTTTTTTCATACTATTAAAGGCTGACTTAACAAAATTATAAAAAGCTGTTATCTATTTTTATTAGTCTAATCATAACAATTGTATAATTGTATAAGGTTTTATTGACATTAAGGTTGCTAGGTAAAGATGGCCGTACACAGAGATATTTTCGATCGTTTCACTCATCCCCAACTCAATCTGTATGACTAAATTGCAGAGTTTAAAAGTTCACAGCTCACGTTTCATGTTCTCACACTATACAAACTACTTCAACAGTGCAAAACTCTCACGAGAGGCGACTGGATTTCAAACAGGTTTAATATTCTTGCGACCTACAATTGCCGATCAGGAGCCGCTCGTGAGGTATTGATCAGTTTTTCATTACACCATGTTTACTACATGAAGCATGACACAAAATTGAGCCAAAAACTCTGCTCGATCCCAAAAACAGCTGCACGAGTGAAAAAACAGCTCAAAAAGGGCCAAAAATCGCACAGTGTATGCACGGCTTAACAGAACCGGAATCATCACTATGTCACATCGGCTGTCCATGTCCAACCACGAAGTAAAATTATAAGCTTCACCAGTAATTAAAAACTAGACAAAGCAAGGCAAGATGTTCAATAAATTCTTAGATATAATTATGTCTCCTGTGTTTTAGTTAAAAGACCCTCTAACCTGTCATATGCACTTTAAGGTCTTTTAAGACAGATCTACAGCTAATCTTCTGTTATTAAAAGCATGTGGCTTGGAACAGAGTTCAGGGTTTGGAGGGAGAAATTTGACTTTTTGTGTTAAATGGCAACAAGTCAAGACTGTTTGTGTTCTGGATATTAAAACTGAAAGACATATTGATGTGTTATTAATAAGACAAAATAAAATCTAATGAAAACCTGTCATCGATCAATATGAGGAAAAAAAAAACATGATTTTTTTGTCAGATCGCCCAGCTGTAATTTTTATATTCATTCTTTTCACTCTATTTATACTATCACTGCAATAGATCGACTTCTTTGTAAATTTGTCATATTGTGGTGTTAATAGTTGAACTTAAAACCCAAACAAACTGGACAAATGAAAGTAATAACTCTTGGCTGCCTTTCACAAACCTATAATGGCAGGTTTAAGACAGTGATGATTCATAGACCACATTAGCCTTCACTGTGCGCATACTTCATACCGTAACCCTTCACTTCATAACACTTCATTTGTTTTTTTACGCTGAATTGCTTTGTAACATTCAATGGGAAAAATGTAGCTGTGCATCATATTCCTCTTTATATGTGTATTTTTTGGCAATCTGTTGTAAAAACACATTCTATTAGTCACTTGTTGGAACTTTTAACAAAAAAAAGCAGACAAGTTTTTAAAAACTAGCCAAAAACAATCAGGAAAGAGGACGTGACATTTTTACACTATGAATTATACAGTATACTAGACTATTCTCCTCCCACACAGCACTATGAGGCATTTGCTGATAATTTGTCAATAAGGGATAACCTTTAGGTCCATAATGTTTGTACAAGGTTGTGTGAGTTTTAAATTCCAGCGTGGAGATCTCAGCCCTGAGGTGAAGAACTAACCCATGGATTTTTAGTATCACGTAAAAGTGCAAAGCTTGTGCGTGAAGTTTTGAGTCCACATCTGCTGCTCTGGGGCTTGTGGAGGTGTTTAAAAGTCCAATGTGAACCTCCATTCTGAGCAGAGCATTAAACTATTATGTGTGTCTATATTGTCTGGGTTCTTCTATACATCTGTGTGGGCAGGACTGAATCATGGTCAGAGTTAGACAGTGAATCAGGCGAAAGTCAAGAAAAGTACATGTAGTTTTCTCATTATTGATCCTCTTGCTATTTTACAACTTGCACTACAACTGTACAAGTTGTATATGCTAATTTAATACAAAACAGAACACACTGACTGATTATTTGTATTTCTAACTACACAACTGCGCCCTAAGTGAATCTTTGTTAACACTGTTAAAGATTCAATCAAAGTTGCAATATGTAACTTTTCTGGTGGAAGGTTGTCTCTATGGAGATGTTAGATGTTTTGCCTTCAATGTTCCACAGTAAGGCAAGCCAAGATTATTTGTATAACACAATTCATACACAAAGTAATCCAAAGTGGTTTACAAAATAATAGAGATTAAAATCAATACAAATAAATCAAAACACAGTACATTAAAGGAGAAGAGTGAAGAATAAAATCTTTCATATGGACATTTAAACAGGACCATTCTGAGCCTGGATTTAAACATGTCTCACATGTTCACGAAGACTGTTACAGATTTTTATGTTTCCTGTATTCAATTTCTGGTGTTTTTATTTCTAGAAATGCAATGAAATATGCATTCTTATTGTGCTTGAGGTTGCTTCTCCACAGATAGAAAGACAACCAGCTGATACAATCCAGCAGAAAAGCTATATAATGCAACTTTAACAATAAATTATAATTATTATGTTAATGCTAATACAATAACACTTTACTTGATTAATAAAGAGCACATCTACAAATGATGAGACTTGCAACGTCCTTGAAACTTTATACAACTTTATACGACTATGCATGCACCCAAGAACTATAGGTCAAAAAGTTATTAGAAACCTTTCGCTGGAGCCTCTATCAGTTTTATTACATGTCCTTATCTGCACAAGTTTAAGAGCCTGAGCACCGTGAGACCAGAGGTTATATTGTGTTAAGCTCATCCTCTGATCACATTTCAACAGTCTGATATAAAGCTAATATTTTGTAGACTTGTTATCGCACATAAAAGCCTGATAAAACTGAAACAGCCTCCCAGCACTGTCATAACACACTGCTCTTGAATCATCCATCACTATACTCTCTCCTCACTCATCTTTAACTCGGACATATCCCATGATGCATTTCAGGTAGTGGGGATGGAACCCGAGCCCCTCTTCATCTTCCCACACAGGCTGAGCGTCTGCGCCCTTCACTGCGGCGTTCACCCGGTGACTCAGTCCTCGGCTCCGCGCTCTAAATCGGGTCTGTCCAATCGATTGTGCCCCCCTCTCCAACTGTGTGCGGCCCACCTGTTCACCGCACAGAGACCGTCAGTCTGCCTGCACATGTCAGCCACATCTCTGCACCGTGACATTGGGCCAAGCTGTACTGAGGGCCACAGCTACACAGGAACAAAATACAAGGGTTTCCAAAGTAATATAATGTATCAAGAATTTCGGTATGAAAACTTTAAGAAGCCAGTTTACTTTTTCTACATTGGGTTAAATTACCTTTAGGGGTGACAAGATTATTTGGTCCAGCGATAACCATGGATAATACATTCAGATCAAAATATTACTGATCTGGAGCTTGCATGAAGTAAAAAATCTGAATCTCAATCATTTTAAAAGCAAAATGAGTCATTTCAATTAAAAAAGTAATTCTAAATGTAATTCATATTTACTGCGTCTGGTTGTATGCCAGATCTGTTTCACTGATTTGTTCTAAAATTTTATTTCTTAATAATGCATTTTTTTATATACCGGTTTTGGACACAGATGGAGCAGGGGATGCAAATCTGTGACATCAGCCAACCACTTACACACACCACATTCATACTCTGCAAAGTGGGTGAAGTGTCTTGCCTAAGGACCAAATTAGTCCCTTATCTCAAGGTGGTGAAGCACACACATAATAAAAGGAATCTGGAAAAAATCAAGAACTGCACTGTTCTGTTGGCCACGAGTCAATACTTGAGAATCCAGTAACCAGTAAACCAGTAAAATTGTCATGTGTCTAAAGTCTGAGATTGTGACATCCCAACTTACCTTCAATCACTAGTTTGTAGTTGTGGCTGTAGAGTGAGCAGACGTTACAGTAGTGGTAGTTGAAGAAAACATCACTGTGGAACAAAAACACATTTAAATAATTAAGAACACTCCACTGAATTCAGTCTTCATATCATTCAAGTAAAATTGCTGTTTCTCACTTTTGGTCCAGTAACCACACCATTACTTAGAGCGACACAGAGCAGATGTTACTTATAGTTGTTGTAGCACTTCTTCATGATAGCTTTCATAGGACTGGTTCGAGCCTGATGGGAAGTTGTCCACAGCTGAAGACTGCATGCGGCTTTGGTCCAAACAGCACAAAGACATGCTGAGAGCTGCTGATAAGACAGAGAAACCAGTGAGTTTACTAATTGACGTTTCTGTCTCTTCAGCCTCATTGCCATTGTAAAAAGCCTCTCTTTGTATTTAGGACCAAGTTTGGTGTCTGTGGATGTTGTGATTTTACACTTTAGAGGTGACTTTTTTGTGGAGAGAGCTTTCTTGGAATTTAAATGATGTCCCTGAATTCTAAAGCAAGAAAGATAAAGAAAACACTTTGTACATGTCAGCCTGTTGTGGCTGATAATGACAAATTAGCAAACCAGGCAACACAATAAATGTAAGCATCCCTAAATACTTGCCTAATTAAGTAATGGACTCGCTTTAGGTGTATGCACAGTTGGTTTAAAAGCTATCTTGTCTTCCAGATGAGTAATATGTTTTTCAACAGTGTGTATATTGCCAGGCAGGACTAATATGGATTACTCACGACTTTGTCAAGGATCCACGCAGTGAATTAGATCTAACAGTTCGGTTGGCAGTGTCTATGTTCTGGCAACAGCTGTGTGTCTAATTAATCCACATAAAGACAGAGTAATATATTTTTCTAATTATTACTTGGTTTGGTGGAGTAGTACCTGAGGGAAATAGTCATCATAATCTTACGTCAGTCAAGGGAAGTTTATGATGAAATGGAGAAAACAAAAAGTTGCAATATACAGGAGGTAGCATAAAGCTGGAATACCTCTAGACATTCCATTCATTGTCATCAACGCCATTAAAAATACAGAGACAAAGAAGTTGTTTTTCTGATAGTTTAGACACTGACTGTAATTTATTTTATTTGTCAAATCCTGACTTGTGCATTGTAGTCTAACTTAAACAGGTTTTGGCTCTTAAGATTATGGCTGTTAGGTTCCATGCCTCTATGTATGTCATATCTGCTGCCCATTAAATTATAAACTCCACTAAAATTACAAAATATAAAAAAGACTTGACAAAATCTTAAATAAAATCTTAAATCTTCTGTGCACATGGGAAAATGTATCACTTCCTCCCAGTCACTCACAACTGAGCATCTGCAGAATGATTTTATCTGGGGAAATCAGGTTTACAACATAATATACAGAATGAGTAAAACAGTGTGATTGTTATTGGCAGAATACTTCTTTCTTTGTTGGTGGTGAAGTCAGAAATCATGAGGAGAAGTGACCCTGACAAGGCCAAACCACTGGAACAGGCCCACAGTGACTGGGTAACACAGGAGGGCTGTAGAGAAGGAACGCATGATCGAAAAGTCAACACTCAGAGGACACGCAGACAAGGAAATGGGAAAAATGCAATCCTGTGATCCAACTGCAAACATTACTGCAGCACCTTTGGCAGATTTGGCATTAAAATATTGTACCACAAAATAACAATAAGACTAAGCAAATACATGACGATGCATAAGATTTCTTTCTTTGTTAGAGTGGCAGCTATATTTTTCATATTTGTGGGGGAAAAAAATAATATAGTTTTTGGCTCACTAAAACGGCTGTAAATATTGTCCTCTGATCATGAGGGAAAATGTGCATGCAACAGGTTAATGCATAAACTGCAATAAGATTAATAAAAAATTTAATTAAATAAAAATGAGTTAAATATATTGAAAATTTTGCAAATAAAGAACTGTAAACAATAAAAACAATAAATACAATTATATAACACATAAGTCCAATATTAATGTGCCTTTTTGTCATGGATTTTAATCAAATGAAAAATGGCATTAGAGTAATTAGTTCCATCCCATTTAAAATCCAGCAGTTTTGAAAGTTTGTACGAAGCCTGGAATGAAATACGTTGTCACATTTTACAAAAATCGGTGGCACTCTGCTGTAAAATGCCAGCAGGATTAATGGAACAGAAGAGTGGGAAGGGGTATTAGACAAAAGCCATTGAATGTTTCCATGTCTCTTATCTCACTATGAATGTAAATTTTATGAAAACACAAAAGAAGGAAGGAAAGAAACCTTTGAAAAGAGCAGGGTCAGAGCTGGTCCACTTCACATCCAAACACCAAAGGATCACAGCAAAACAGAGTACAGAGAATGTGCAGTGTGTACAAGTACCTACCCGTGTACCAAGCTGTAGGAGAATCCCGGACATATGCTGCTCAGAGAGGACGGACGGACGGAAAAACAGGCATTATTTAAATTACAGTAAAACTACAGATATGTCTACTCTTTTTTTTAATAACCAAATCCTTAAATTAGCCACCCTTTGCTTTGACCACCACTATGAATGAGAGAGCATGTCCAAAGGTAGTGTATATTTAAACAGCACAAGTCTCTTTCTGTGTTTTTTTTTTTTTCTGACCACTTTAGATAGATACAGAAGGCATGGTAAAGTTGGTAAAAAGTTAAATAGCACTTCTTAATATTTTTAACAAAGGGTGGATTTACTTATGAACAGAAAATAATCCTGCACAGCATCTTATTTGCAAATTGTGAATTTATTAGGACATCAAAGATTTGGTTATAAAATATTTTAAAAAATGTAAGTAGAGTTATTTAACTTTTTTCCTTTGCTACATTTCATACATCTTACTTCATATATTTGAAGTCTTCTAGATGTATACCAAATGTAGAAAGTAGTGAACAAATAGGAAAAAAACACTGAATGAGAGGGTGAGGCCAGACATCTCTGAAAATGCAATTTGACACAAAGTGAATGAATATCCATCTAATAGTGAGTTTTTGTGATGTAATTGTCTATTGCACCAAACTTTAACCAACAGAATTGAAACCCTGAAATGAGTAACATAAAGGTATAAGCATAATGTTTGATTACACATAATGTAACAAACATTTTACATTAAATATATTCCTACCTGCAAACGTTTTCTTAAACCCACAATCAGCACTGAGTTTACAGAATAAGGAATATGGAGCAATGTCTCCATCTAGTGTTGTACAGGGTGTAGTGCGTTTGTCTTGCACTCCAAGAAAAACAAAAAACATCAAAACGACTTACAAATCTGTTTGCGTTACTCGTGGCAACAGACGGTGTCATGCCCAACAAATAAATAAATAACTAAATACATTAATTAATTAGTTAATTATATAGTTAATAACCACGGCAAAAATAAGTATACTGCAATAATACAGTTTGAACGGATACGTGCATTGCTAACTTTCTCAAGCCTAACACTATTTGACTTTTTGTTCAGTGGCCTTTGACCTACCTTTAATCGTTTGTATGTACTGCAAAGACGTTTGTAACAAGCTTTGAAAGTGTAAACTTTACAACAAGGACATGCTAATCATAGACCGTGATGCTAATGATGATGTGATGCTAATCCAACAGCAACATGCGCACCGCGGAGTGATCCCAAAGTCGTGGGTGTGAGCTGTGTGCCAGTCCGCGTCATGGACTAGTCCTGTAATAATGATGTGAATAAAGCAAAAAGTAATTAAAAATGATTTATTTTGTGTTTTTATTTATTGTCAGGGAATGTCACAGACCTCGTTGTAATGGTAAATATTAATGATTTAGTTATTAAATTCCACTCTCAGCTCATAGATTTATAAGGTAAAAGAGTGAAAACAGAAGTGACACTCAACTTGACAATATTTTAGCATCACTGAACCAGATCTGTTCCACTTCTTTTTTCCCCATTTTCCAAAGATCAGTGAGAATTGGAATCCCATGCTTTGCTGTGGTCAGGAAGTACTCTTTGTTTTCTGGCATCTGAAGAGCATTGTGTCGTCCATGCACTAAAGTCTGGCACAGTCGACCGAGCACCAGCAGATAGAGGCACTCTCTCTCCTCTTCACTGAGGGGCAGCACACTCTCCCATCCAGCTAGGACCCCTCCGCCCGCTTCCAAAGGACAAGGATTCTCCAGCATCATGTATGCTATAGCCACTGCTACCTCCCACACATAACACTTTCTGTACAGATGACCAAAGTCTATGATACCTGACACTTTATGACAACCCTTTTCAACAGGTGTAACTAGAATGTTTTGGTCACTGAAGTCCCCATGGGTGATTCCTGCAGAGATCAGAGAGTTTAAACCAGTTTTGACTAAATTCAATTATGCAGGATATTATTAGGATAAAAAAGAAAAAGTATTACCTTTTGGAAATGAATTAAGTTTGGGAAGAACTTCTGATTTTAATGCTTTAATCACTTCTCTGATGATATCTTGCAAAGGATCTCCATCCATCGCTGACAGGTAAGGCTCAATTAAATGTATATGGCCAATGTCCCATTCCTTCACAGTGAATGTATCCAATACATCACGGTTTGGGTGTTTAAACTGTGTGCAAAACAGACCGGATCACCCATTAGTCATTAGATATGGTATTGTGGGTCACTATAGTTATAACAAGTATTCTTTATGAACAACTTACCTTTTGCATTAATGTAGACATCATAGCTCCCAGTCGTCCTATATCGTACAGATTTTCTTGTGAGACCGGACAATCTTTAATGGGCACTCCAGGCAGATAGACCATCAGCCTCACACAGTAGGTCTGACGTCCATGACCACAATCTAATGAAGAGACAGCCATTCATAAAACATTTTCAGATTTTCAGATGTTAACAGAGCTTATGCCTGCTTTTTGATTATGTGAAAACTGTAAGATCCTTCAGTAGGATGCAAGACAATAAAATCAATCAATCAAAATGTATTAAAACTGAAATGGCCTAGACTACAGTATGAATGCCCTGGAAAATTTAAACATTGCAGTATATAAAAAAAACAGTATCTTAAATATCTGCTTAGTGGCACACAGTAGAAGTTACCTAGTTCCTCAAAACTCAGGAGCTGTCCAGAGATGTTGGGCAGGGCCTTCTGAACGGGAAGACCACAGCTCTCAAGGAATGACATCGTCTCAGTTTGCACCTCCAAAATGGTCCTGTATTTACTGTCAAGTGAATTCGTGATCTTCAGAACGAACTTCGAGCCACTTGTAGTTTTAATACAGAAGTTTTGATCCATATAACTTGGAAAACTAGTAATCTCAGTTACTGTAAGCCCATAAAGACATTGGGTCAAGTCAGCTGCCTGTTGTAGAGTGAATTCTGGTCGAGGGTTAACATCTTTTTCATTTTCTGCAAATATATATATATTTTTTGTTAATATACATGCACATTTACTGACTAGTTTCAAGATTTCTGCTATATGATTACATACCCATTGCAGGTTACTTCAAGAAGAGTTGAAAACCAAGAAAATGTGGCAAGTAAGTAAAGAAGCAAATCCAGGCGTACTGATCCAAGCAATCCTTAGGACATTTATCTTACGTGTGAGGGAGTGTGCCGTTCTCACTTGAACCCATCAGTAATTTTTGACAGATTCCAGCTTATCTACATTCCACAAAGACATTCTAAAGCATGTCTCAACTGATTTTCACAGCCATTTTTCTGCCTGCCCTGGTAGTAAAATCAGCTGTTACTATAACATTAAGGAAAACTTGTGAAGTATGTGTAAAGAACTCACTTGTCTGTCAAAAACAACCTTTATTTGGATGAGAAGATCGAATGACCGAATGTTTGAACCGCCTGTGATTATTTACTTATGCAGATGATTATTAAGGCACTGGGAACTATGCACAATAAGTGTGAACATGCATTGCTGGAAGTGAATTTGAAGTGAACTGCATGTATGGTTTACTCATAAACTCCTCAACATTCCCTGGGGGTATGATGCACACCCTGCACTCGATTATCCTGCCAATTCGGAGAAAAACATGGACGCCAATCGCAAAGCTGTTATTGTTGTTGTTTATCTTGTTAGTAACCCTAGAAACATTTAGCAACATCTGATAAACAAGTCTTTGTTCAGTTTAAAGATGCAAAAAATCCAAGGCACTCACCGGTTGAACTAACATGCCTTTATTCATTTATTATGTCAGTTTCAGCCTATGGCTTTCGTCAGGGGACAAACAGAATACTGAGTGAACCATGTGACTTAAATACAAGAAACCACCAATAGGGCGGCTCCACCCGGAAGAGAAGGTGTGGAGACTCACCTGTGGACACTACCTGAGACACTCCACAAGAGGGCAGTGTTAGAACCA
>KN516445.1:0-20347 GCA_000787155.1 Scartelaos histophorus
ATTGATAACATGATGATAAAATGATTAAAGATTTACACAGACAACACACACAGCACTTTAATCCTCTGTCTCCACATTTTTAGTGTTGGTGTGTTAGGCTCTTTCAAATTCAAAATGAGCCTGACTCCTGCCACCAGCACATTACACAGTAATTACACACATGGTCATTACTTTGATTTGTCCCTTGTCCCCAGCACACACTGTTATCACTAATATGGTAACCAGCCCTGCAGTTCAGAATTTTACTGCAAGCTTCCCATTGTTAGCAAAACATGTGTCATCTTCACATATAAAATAAAAAAAAGAAAACCTCTCCCTCCGGTAAGTCTTTTAGATATGCTGTTTTTGTAGAGACAAACTGTTGCTGGGTGAACTTTGTTTAGAAACCACTATAATGTTGGTAGAGATCAGATCATTTCAGGTCTACAGCACAGCAACCACCAAGAACCTAACCAAGTGACTCCTGATACTTAAAACAGTAATGTACTGAATGGATTAATGTGTGATATTGTAAGTGATGAACAATAGCAGGAATATTTTAATAGGCAGAGGTACATGATCTGCTGGCATCTCCACACAAGGACAATGTTCTGTGCGGTGAACACTGAAGATTCTTATATGGTCATGAGGAATATTTGAATAGGACCGTGCTACTCACTGAGCAGGGAGAGATGATGCTTTTGCATGATACAGACACATCAACACTGTAAATAAGTGGGTTATTGCCGGTGCTGCTGATGCAGGAGTATATAAGGTTTGATGTCACTGTGTGTCTCTGTTATTGTCTGAGATTGTGTGAAAGTCAGTGTCACTTCAAGCAGAATATGTCCCTTTGAATTCCCAGGTGAGCATGGGTTCTAGTGAACCCCAGATCTGAATATTACTGCCCTGGTTCGTACCTGAGTAGGGCTGTTATGGCTGCAGGTGTAAAGCCAAAGAGGCAGTGTAGGGCCTTGTCAGATCATGAAATGACACTGACAGCTGACACTTCCATAGTTATGTCAGGAATGTGTGCTAGGAGCCCTTCACTTCCACTGTCCCGTTACTGTACTCCCTCACGCCCTAATACATCATCTGTCTGTCCGTTCACCCGCCAGGAAAGAGCAGCTTCCACACGTAAGCTGCCAGGGCCACACTGCTGCACTACGAGGACCCCTGTCAGAACCTGGAGGGTCCCTGACGGAGCCTGGAGGGCTGCGCTGACTCGGTGTGGTGTGGACAAAGTGAGCCGTCGCATCAGTCTCCATTATGGGCCTGTGTTGGCGCTGCTGTCATGTTCCTGTGGTACACCAATGGAGAGCCTGTCTCATACATCATCAGGGACAAAGGCCAGGCTGTGGGGAGAGGCCCCCAGGGGGAGGGCCCTTCCTGCCCCCTCCCCCTCCTCAGCCTCTCCTGAGCACAGTTCAGACAGTGCTGCTTCATTTGGTCACTCACATTTTTATTTGTGTCATGTGATCAATATATGTATTAATATATGATTATAGGAATGACAGAACCTTGAGTTATTATTCAGCAAATATGTTTTTACTCCAGTGTTTTACTCCAGTGATTATTTGAGTGACTATATGACTAGTACTCACCCATGACTATTATTCATTAGTTCTACCTTATGTCTGACATTGCTTACTGCCCAACAATGGCATACACACTTCATTTACCCCTCAGACACATTTGACACATTGTCGTTCCTGCACTTGCCTCAATGCAGTAAAGTTCTCTGTTATATCTGTAATGTCCAGATCACCTTTTGTTCAAGGGATGTATTGGTATATCGTTGTATATCAGTTTCCAAATATTGGTTAAGCCTATACCTTGGTTGTGCCTTTGATTGACTGTATTAAGACATTTTGATTTTGGCCTAGAACATATCCTAATGTTTGAACTTTTATTCATACAAAATGGATGGATAAATAACAGTTATATAACTCATCTGGATCTCTTGTGTAATAAGTTAATTGAATTTTAAAGAAATAAGTGTCCCTTCTTACACTCATATTGGATAATGTTGGGTATCAGCATTTACTTAAAGTCAAAGTACCTCTATCGGTATTGAAACTGAAAAAGCTGGATTGGTGCATTGTTAATTCTTTAGTTTCCATTATCTCCTTTGCTTGTATGAGTTCCCTATATGGGTGCTTCGCAACATATTTGATTTTCAAAAAAACAAATCTTCCCACTTTGTACATTTTTACTGATAGACCTATTGGCATCGTTCACTGTTCAAGGAACCCTCACATGAACATGGAGGTGCAGGAGGCTACACTTGTAGAGTTAATAGCCTCTGCACCAAAGTCCTAAACAGAGACAAATGAGTCAGTTCCAGTCCATTGTCCCTGGCCGCTCTTGGACTCTGGAGTCCACAGTGATGGAGAGCCATGGGACACAGTTTACTCTGATGACTTTTGGAGCACTGGCCCCTGACAAACACTTAGTATTAGAGCTGTAGTGTGTACAGCAGGTGCAGATCAAACACAAGCACAAGTGTAGTCTGAACCATCTGAGAGGTGGAACATGAAGATATTTGTGAGGTCAACTCTGTGTCCTCCTGATCCTCTCTATCCCCTCTTTGTTCATCGGGACAAACATTAACATAGCTTTATGCAAATATTTTTCCAGTATTCTAATGAATTTTGATCTTTGGCTCATGTTGTAGACATTCTTGGCAGGCTGGGCCCCAGGGCCCACATGTACAAGCTCTTATTGTCAGCTATAATAATGATGGGTGTGATGAGAACTGGGCACAAAGGCATCAGTGACAGTTCCTTCATAAACTGCAGGAACAGTTTACAGTACAGTTTTACCTTTGGTATGCTTGGTATAATTTAGCTCAGCTGGGAACAGGTGTTTCTCCAAGGCTATTGACTCCTACAAGTCAAGAGCCACACTCTTGTAGACAATGGAAACTAAAACTGTATCACATGACGAGATGAGACAATGAGGGACGTGAGACAATGACAAACAAAGTGCCACAGTGTCTAAATGGAAGGTTACCCAGCATAACACTGCTTATTTCACTTTTGCCAGGTGACAAATAATGATTTCGCATAAAAATCTAAAAAACAAAGCGCCTCTGAGACCCGCTGGTATGTGGTTATGCAAATACTGGACACACAATCAGCACTTCAGTCAGATCTTTGGCTGCCACTCTGGGGAAGCTATGATAAATGTCCCTTGACTTTTCTGCAATGTGAGTGATGCACATTTTTAAACAGTCAGAATAATGATGGCTTTATGTTTATCCAATAAACACAGCACACATTCCCTTATCCAGCATTCATCTCAACATGAACTGATGGAGATCAGTTCCATTCAAAGAGCGTACAGCAGGCGTCACGGTTATTCACTTCTGCTCAACAGTCTCAGACACAAAACAAAATAATATCATAGACCGAAGCCTGATTTTCTGGCCATGGCTTGAGACAAGTATATTAACGAAGCAAGAATAATCCTAATGTTCTCAAGTCAAGTGGCTTCACTTTCATACACCTGGTCACCACAGGTTTTTCTTTTGGACTTTGATGGCCATGATACATAAATATTCTAAATAGAGCCTATATTAAAGAGGGGGTATTATGCAAAGTTTTCTCTCAAGTTATAATGTTTTCTCATAAAAGAAATGCCCAAAGAAGTTTTAGATGTAATTCATGCATGTTTGAATAACTTAGCATCTCTCCTGGATCCTTTTCAAACCTCCCTTACTAATATGCTTGAAGCACATGCTAAGTCATACAAGCTCCCACATGAAAATTCTCCATAACTATACAAAAGCACAACTTTACAAACCTGATACAATGTACAGTAGCTTCATTAGCGAAATGCACAATGATTGTAATGTGATAACGCTGTGAAAGGGGTTTGAGGTAAAAAACAAATGTTTAAAACCATGTTAATAAGTTGTTTCCTTAAAAACGCACTAAACCATGTTAATGCATTTTTAAAAAATAATTTTCAAAATAGTAAAAGGTAACATGATGATCTAAATATGTTGTGTTAGCAATTAATAACAAACCACAGAGGTAAAATAACCCGTCTTTAATATGTCTGAAAATGGCACAGAAAGCATAAGCCTAAATTTGAAATATGAACCACAGAGCAGATCAGGCTATTTGATGGAGAAAGGTTTCTAAGCAACACGTGTGCGCATGAGCCTCATTATTTCCAAAGAGGATGTGGATTCTTTTTGTTCCAAAGCCTCCTATAAAACAACCCTCAAGCCACACACACACTCACACATGTGAAATCAAACTGCGCCATGTGAAGAGGTGCTCCAGCCGTGGCCCAGTGCGCACAAGCCCCGTGCGTAACCGGGACGCGCACATCCATTTTTGGTGTGCGCAAAGGACGTGACTCAGTTGAGTTTTCCCAAAAGATTTTATTGTCTTGGAGACTACTAGTTTTCTTTGATCCAACATTTAAAACACTTTATTATTTGTTTGTTTGAATTAGACCATTACAAGAAAAACTGCAACCAGTAGAACCATGGTGTTTGTCCACTGGCTCCGGAATAACAGCAATAGAGGGAGTTGACACACACACACACACACACACACACACACACACACACACACACACACACACCTGGTACCGAAGGGTTCAGTGTCCGAGCGGTCATGGCAGCCCGAGCTGGCCTTTCCCTCTTCATCGGCTCTCAGAAGGGCCTCTGGGTAATGTAGTCTTCGTTCAAAAAAAGTCTGGTGATCGTGGACGTATTTCGGTCATGGGTCTGTTAGATTTCGGGGCACCACCACTATTTATATTTAGATGAATTATTTCAAATATAATATTAGAATACAATATAATATAATATTTTAAATTGAATTTATTTCTCATACTATCAATACTAGCACGGATGGATTAACGTTTTGGCGCTTGACGCTTACAAAACTTGTATTCCCATGGTCCTTTGCGGATGCTGCGCAATGCGCAGACGCTTTGGTCTGGTCACCACCAGAGGGACAGTCGACTGAGGAAAATGATTAGCCTGGGCAGCTTTCTCCGCCAAAAAAATGAACTCCTTTAACAATAACACAGGCTGAATCATACAGAAGTCTTAATGTTCTGAGACGTAAAAGAGAACGCGTCGAAGGTCTCTCTGACTCTCTGGACGTCGGTGGAGAAGGAGCGGTACGCGTCAGTGCCAGGAACACCGTTAACTGTGTGCAGGATGCCGCGGGACAGAACTCCTCTCATCCAGAAGATCGCCAAACAGGCTTCTATTACCTTTAAAGACTGTCTGTCCAAAGACAATGGAGACCACAAGCCGCTCCCCGAACAACACAAACAGCTCATCTCCCTCGTCACCGCGCTCAGAGCTGCGGATCTCAAACTAGCTCCCCGGAAAAGCATCCGCCCTGGACCAGAAGGGGCCCAGAGCCCGCCCGTGACTTACATGCACATCTGTGAAACCCCAGTGTTTAGCATGGGCGTGTTTATCCTCCGCTCAGGCACCTCCATCCCGCTACACGACCACCCGGGAATGAACGGCATGATAAAGGTAGTCATCAGACTACAACTTAGGCTATGCATGATCCCACTGTAAGAGCCAGACTAGACCTGCGTAATAACGCACTGTTAACCTAGTCTGACCCTGTTTTAAGTAACACGCTTTACCATCCAACTATATTAGATAATCTGTCGATAGGAGGTATATTGTGAATGAATGACCATAATAAGAACATTTTCAATAAGAACCAAAACTTAGCCTACTCTTGTTTGCAGAGGTTTACAGAGAACCTGTTTCATCCAGTCATGCCAGAAACTGTTGAAACAAAAGACACATTTTCGTTAGGGACTTTTATGGGCACAGCCCATAGACTTAGACCGTTTTGATGAATTGAGACTTGATTTGTAAAACGACTTGAAATGCACAGCAGACTTATGACCTAACTTGGACTTGAGGACAAAGTGTACCAGTACTTTAATGATATGTGTTTTTAGTACCAGTACCTAAATGGTACTTTTGGGTACCTTTTCTTATATTGATCATGATCTATAACAGTTATAGCAGGATCTACAAAGGTTGTCTGTACAACAAGCATAAAAGAATATAGTGTTCAAGATTAACTAAACATAATGTATTTGCTTCATTTACTACTCTATATGAGTATTAAGCCGACAAACATTATGGTATGTACTTTTTAACATGTACATTTGACATATGTATGCATTATTATAGAGGGCACCGTAGAAGGCCTTATGCCTGACACTTGTAATGCACGTTTAGACTCAAGGCCTCCCAAAGTGCTGCACTCAAGTCAGTATTCATTTATTCCATACTCTATTGTTGAAAGCTACTATTGTAACACACACTTTGCTTTTTGGTAACAAGCCAACACTTCATGTTTACACATTCATTACTTTACATATTCAGTGGTTGTTTTATGTACTTAGATGGTGCAGTGACACTTGTATAATCTTTATGATTAGGTGCTGTATGGGAAGGTGAGCGTGCGCTGCTTTGACAAACTGGACTCCGATGGTGCGGTGCCCCCGGTGTTTGAGCCGCCCCTGAGCCACTCACAGGCCCCATCTCTTTGCCGCTCTGTGCTGCACTGTGTGTCTGAGTACTCTGCCAGCAGCCCTCCCTGTCTACTCACTCCCCAACGGGACAACTTGCATCAGATCGAAGCATTGGGGGGGCCTGCCGCCTTCCTGGACATCTTGGCACCCCCCTATGACCCTGATAATAACCGAGACTGTCACTACTACAGAGTCCTGCAGGTCTCAGCCCCAAGCTCTGAGTCCACAGAGGAAACATGGCTCCTAGAGATCCCTCAGCCAGAGGACTTCTGGTGCGGGGGCCAGGCTTACCCTGGGCCCCCAGTATCAGTGTGAGGAGTGACTTGTGTCTGCACCCTGTGGCTTGGTGCATCTGGGTGAGTGGATGTGAGGACGAGTGTTTACGGTTGGATAATGCAACATGGTTTGGACAGAGTTTTTGTTGGACCTCATTAACACTTCTATCAGACTTAAATGTTACAGTATTCATTTTCTAAAGCAACTATTTCATTTTGTCTGATTAAAATTCAATGCAATATGCATTAAATGTTTTAATTTGAAGCAAGAGCCGACATTCCGAAGCAGCTTGCATTATTCAGTGCACAAAGTTTTCAGAAAGACTGTTAGTGGTGGGAGTGACAGAAAAGCACACGTTTGGTTTGCCCAGCGAGAGCCGACTAGACCAAGCTATGACATATCTAGTTACTGACATGTTCTGGTCAAAAACTGGACATGTTATTAATTGTAATGATTATTAATCAATAAATAATGTCATACATCAATTTCCTATCTGTGCCTTTACACCCTGAATGTTAATGGGGCATAAACATCTTTTCACCAACTCTCAGTGATTGAAACAGACGACCATTGAATGGCCTAAAGCATAAATATCAAGAGGCCAATATCAGTATTTTTACCTCAAATTGTCATACTTAAAATGATAACAGGATCAGAAGGAAATGTGTGCTTTGTAGAGCAAACTCAAGTAAGATGTATTTCAACACAATGTATTTATTTTTAATTATTGAGAACTTTTTTAACATCTAAAAATGTTACACATAGATACATGAGGTCCATGCCTTACGAGGTCATATGGGAAAACAATCAGTTTCTGGGGAAAAGTACAGATAAATTATATTTCATCCACTTTAATAAATCATTAAAACTTTTAAACATCTAAGAAAACCAGGGCACATATGTATTTTTCTGAATATTGTCTGATCAACCATAATTAAAGGCAATTGGTGCTAAGAACAATTTGTTACTGGTGATTTATAATTTTGGAGAACTCATCATTTAGGCTTTGTTGTACTATCAGGGCACTAAAATATAAAAATAAGCAACCAACTTATCTGCTGAAAATGTAATATAAGTACCTGCTCTAAATACTGTAGTTAAAGAGGGGAAACAATTATGAAGTAGAGCAGTATCTCTATCTAACCTACTTTTAGCTTCACACCTTTGAAATGTGTTTTTTATTGTCATATATTCACCAAAGTGAATAAAGAGCTTGTGTTAAAATGTAACACTTAGGGCCTATATGCTTGGTGTCAGGGTAAAGAGCAGTGACTTGGAGGCCTTGCGCGACTTGAAATTCCGTAATGACCGTAGTCTGTGTGGTTAAGAGATGAACCATGCCGTTCACCTTTTAACATTTAGAATTAACTCACAAATGTGTTAAAATGACCTGTGTGGGCCTAACCGCATGCGCCCGGTGTGTGAGGAGAGCTCCTGACACGGTGGAGATCTTCGCTGTCAAACATACCGAGCAAATCATGGAATCCCGTCGTTTCTTGATTACCAAAAAAAAAAAAAAAGTCTACCTTTAAAAACTAGGTAGGTAAAGTAAAGGCCGAGGCTATGTTAAGAAAACCATAAATCTTCCGAGTAAAATAAATATAGAAAATGAAGAAAAAACGATGGCGTTTTATTTTAGTGAATAAAGTAGCTTAAATTGGGCCCTGGCTTGGTTTGTCTTTGTCTCCCTGTAGAGCGCGCACATGAAGGGATGAAGAAAAACAATGTGCGCTCCAGGGCCAAACTCTACGCGTCACGGGACTTTCCCCACGCACTTTCCTCGCGGTGAATGCGGCCCACAGTCTCATTAGTCAGAACTAAAGAAGACATTAGCACTTACATTATTAAACCACTTCAATGAAATTTAACTTGGACAAAAACACAGAGGCGTGCTCTTATCTTCAGTCATATTTAATTCACTGCACACGGCACAATCGATATTTACACATTTACATTTTACATATCTTCTTTTTTTTTCTTTTTACAAAAAAGTACAGTTTTGTATAGTATAAAAATATATTCTTTTCATTTCTGTCGGAGCGTGATAAAAGGCACTACAAGGCGCTACATGAGCAACACCATTCTGAGCCAGTTTATGTCTGTACGCCTGTTCCCACACGCACTTGGTGCCTGTGCGCGCTATGAACTAAGCGCGCTCGAACCAGATGAAGACGAGGATGCAGCAGAGGATTTGCGCTCCTTCTGTCGCAGGTGAATCTTCGTGTGCCGTTTCCTCTCATCGCTGCGCGCAAACTTTCGTCCGCAGAAGTCACAGGCAAAGGGCTTCTCGCCCGTGTGCGTGCGGATGTGGGTGGTCAAGTGGTCACTGCGGCTGAAGTTGCGCATACATATGCGGCACTGAAAGGGCTTGTGTCCGGTGTGGATGCGTATGTGACGCGTGAGTTCATCAGAGCGGGAGAAGCGGCGGTCACAACCCTCGGCTGGACACGGGTATGGCCTCTCGTGTACTGGGGTTTTGCTGGGCCGGTTGGGATATTTCCGGGGCCGGAGAATGGGCCGGAGAGGCAGGTTCTGTGGGCTGTAAGCAGAGGGCAGTCGGGAGCCTGCCTCAAGGCCAGCAGGTGCCCCAAGGGTGAAGTTCCTGATGGTGTTGAGCGGGGTCAGCGGTGGCGGCACGCGGAATGTGTCTAAAGGACATGGTCCAAAGGGCTTTCGTTCTGGGAGTTCTCGCTGACACGTGGGTTGGAAGAAGCCCGTGTAGTCCGGAATAAGGGGGAACAGCCCTGGGTCTGTAGCCGTGGGCTTTGGAGAGGAGTAGGAGGGCGGTGGGTAAGACATGGGCCCGGAGGGTGCCAGAAACGCTGATGGGTCCTGGAACTCCCCACAGGTGGAGGTTGTGTATGGTGGTGGAGGGGAGTACATCTGCTCCTCGGGCTGAGTCTGTGCCATGCTGCAGCTTTGTGCACGGGACAAGTGGCCGGGAGAGCGTGAGGATGGCGAAGAGCACGCGGAGGAGGAGGGGGGCGGAGGCTGCGCCACGTTGAAGATCCCTGACACAATGTTAATGACCCCCTCGGGGCTCCAGGAGCCCGGGTACTGAGAGTCAATGGAGAACTTGCCCATGTAGGTGAATGTTTGACGGGGACCCGGGGCCAGAGCAGGGGCCAGACCACTGTAAGACAGTCTCTCTGTAGAGTGGTCCAGCAGTGGTTCTGTACGAGGCAAGACAGAGTTCAGAAGGTTTAGCTCAAAACACGTCTTTCTAAAATATATACATTTTAGTAGCCCGTGCATATGCCCTACACGTCGAGAAGCTCTGATTCCCCTTCATTCTATTTCATTTTCAGTTTTGACAGCTTATATGTAAATGCCTCTTACCTGTGGTGGTCGGATCGTAGTGGCCCAACTCGCTGCCGAAGGGGGCGGTGGAGTGGAGGGAGCCCGATATGTCTTCCATGGGGTACACGCTATCTGGCCCTGGGTGCGCGTAGCCCCCTAGGCTCACAGCTACTTTGTCCAGGGTTTTTGCGGTCATGGTTCCCGCTGAGCGCAGGTGCGTGTGTGCGCTGTCGGTGGAGAGCTTTGGGTCCTGGAGCGCACGACGATAGTGAGATCAAGAGCAGGGCCCGCGTCTTGCTTTGGTTTTAAGGGAATCCTTTTCAATATGCTGACACGTCATTGCCCTTATAGGGAGTGGGCGTGGCGAGAACATACACTCTGTGGACAGGCGCTGCAGCCTCTCATTGGCTGATGTCCGTGTGACATCAACATAGGTTGTCAAAGACTTGCTCCAGACTCAGTGCAAAGCTTCAGACACAATCAAGCGCTTCGTCAGTCACAAGACCATGTCCTTTTATCCAAACATTTTAAAACTCTTATATTTGCCTACTTACTCAAATGAGAGATTCCAGGTTTGACTTTCCATAAAAGGTGTGATCCGGTGCGCGAGGTACACCTCACTGTTCTATATTTGGCTTTGTTCCGGAAAGTGATGCTCGGAAAGTGTCACTCAAAGCGACCACAGGCAAATGATGTGGAGCGGAATCTCCTCAGAGGAAAGTGCCCGCGCGTTTTCACTCCACGCGAGGAAATGACTGTTTCAGTCAAAACAGTTACAATTAGAACAGGTACGGAGGGCAGTGGGCAGCGGGGAGTAAACACGAGTGAACTTAAAATAGCCGATGCCCGCACATGCAGGCGAGGATAACTGCGACACATATGATGGCAGTACAGACGAAGTCTACATTAACAATTTGAAAAAAAAAACTCTATTTACTTAATATCTTCAGAATAGCCCTATATCCATTAAATAAGTACGACATTTAAATGCACTTGTCTGGGAGGGAGAGTGCGCCCTCCCGCGGTGCGTCACGACACTGTGTCCCTGGCGCACACAGTGTAAAGTCCCTTCGTGGGAGGACAAGTTGACAAACAGAAATGTGGTGGATTTTTGTTTCCACTAAGTGTTTGTACCTTAATATAACTATGTGGTGTATGCAAACAAGTTGATATAGCCAATTTCTAAATAAAGATGCAAACGGGTTCGCCCCCCTGTGTTAAATAAAACTCAAACGACATATTGGGCGTATATGTTGATAACCATTTTGTATTCATTTGCTTCACTTTTTCAAAATCGGAACGATCAAAACTGGAAGCAGAATCGCGGACAAAGCAGTCTAGATTTGAGCCACAGCACTGTCCCGGCGGTCACACCCTCCGCGCATCCATCAGCCTATCGCCTACACTCCCGTCAATAACAGGCTTCAATGAACACGCGCCTCCACCTGAGAGGGAGAACTGAGAGAGAGGAGAAGATGGAGGGAAAAGAGGAGAGAGAAAGGGATAGAAACAGGAGAGGAAAGTTTAAGGAAGTGGGGAACATTAACTCTGTGACCTCTGCACATTTGGGAGATCTTGGCAGAACAGAGCTGATAAATAGCTCACCATACTGCACTGACTCCTGATAATAAAGCTCTTTAGTTATGGCTGTGGAGAAGAAGCTTATAGAAGAGTATCACATGAATAATATCATTTTAAAAAGCACAAACATGTGTGTATAATTAGGATTATTCATTATTACTATATTGTCCACTTGGAGCACTCTGCCAGACAGCAGCGGAGGGAGACTCAAGGTTAAGAGAATAAAACCTGCCTTTAGTTCAATCCTGCATAATAATACGCAGAATGGTGACATAGTAATAATGTGATTCCATTATGACCTACCACATTCATAAAACATGAATGACATCTCTGATGAAGTGGGTAGAACAGTGAAGCCAGTAGAGAAGTACTGACATTACGCAGCAGTGGCTGGGTTAATGCCCTGCTTAAAGGCACTTCAGTGGCACTCTGTAACCAGTCTGCACTGGAACACACTGAAGCCATTTTCACAGAGATGGTCTATCATAGAGTCAGCAACACAACTTTTGCTTTTCTTCTCTGATCAATGACTGGTCTGAATTCTCATTTTCCTATGACCAGGAACACAGTTGCAGATGGCTGCTTAGGGCCCAGGGTCACACATGTGGGAGGGACTGTTCTATGTTTTGATTACTCAGGATTAGTGGCCTAGAGAAAAGAAGAGAGTAGTGAAGGTGTGTGGTTCGAAGAGGTTTCTGCAAGCATTAACAAAAAAGTGCACTAGGGCCTTGTATTAAATTAAATTATTTATCACAAAAAGGAACAGATAGTTAATTGTTGAAGTTGAATTAATTGACACATGATCCAAGGTAAATATTGGAGCAAAAGAATTCCCCTTGTTTTTAATATTTGTCCATGTGAATGAGTCCATCAGAGGGACAGTTTATGCCAGTCACATGTAGTCTGGTGTGTCCTGATTAGGAAGGTTTGGAAAAGGGAGAGTGAATATAATCAGATCTCTCATTATTGGATGACTGTCACAGTGATAGTGCAGTGGAGCACACATAGAAGCACATACGACTCAGTGGACTTGTGAGAGAGTGTTGTGCTGACAAGGCTGAGGGCAGAGAATGTGAGCTGAAACAGTGTGAACAGCACATGAACAAAAGCCTGAGCCACAAAAGACTCTCAGATCCACAGCACAGCATCTCAAAAGCTCCTGCTCCTCAGGCCCATGAGAGGAATGTGTCCGCCTCCACACAGCCATCAGGAAGCACTGGGCGCTGGGACAGCGGCGTTCGCCCACGGACTCAAACATGCAGCACTGTGCCCAGAGGACGGGCCCTGCCAGAGGCCTCCTCAGCAGCTGTCTCTCAGGGCCCTTCCAAATATTGTTATATTAAAGGAAAAGTTTGGAGTTTTAAGTGTCATAAACGCAGCTCTGCAAGTATTTTCACTCAGACTGCCACAGTGAGACTGAGGTCTGCAGACTGAGTCCACCTCTGAGCCAAAACAACTCAAAACATTATTTAAAACATCACTCACTGAGTGATGTCAGTAACAAATCGTTGAGATATGTAACTGTTTTGAAATAACTCGAACATGACATCCAAGTGGTTCTAAAACAGCATTTTACAGCTTGATGTTATATCATGTCATTGCAGTATAAGCAATAATAAAAAGAACTGAGAGCTAATATTGTTGTCCAGACCTTTTTCCTGTTATAATATAGTTTATTCTTTTAAGTCCTGCATACTCCTAAGATATTGTGTGCATGTCTTTTATTTAAATTATTATATTAAATTGATTAACACTCATAATATATGTGAAATACTTTTGAAAGTGAGAACTTTTAATTCAAAATAAAGAGCTGAGTTATTTTCATTCCAGGAACAATGTGCAGCACAGAAAGGTAAAACATGCTCTACTGGAGTCAAGTCCAGAATTATAATGTGATGTGAATTGTCTCTTGTGGAGAGTTCTGGACATAAGGGGAATCTACAGTTTTAACTGTACAGACTAGAGCATCTAACGATAACCTGATGAGACTAAACTGGAACTGTCTGCCTTGAAACTCTGCACACAAAGACAAAAGCTTGCAATGAATCAAGAGAATAATGTTCAATTAAAGAAAAAGTCAAATTTAGTTAAGTAACTGAGGCACATGCTGAGTCATGGTGACCCCATGGCCCCAAGCCTCCTACACTTTCATTCACTGTGAGCGGAGAACTTCCATGGAGGAAGTGTTTGCACTGGGCAATCTAAATGATCTCCAAGTGATCAGTGACTGGTGTGCAGACGCGTGTGTTTTCTCCAGAGATCATCCTAAGGAAAGCATGACAGATTGGAGCTGAGAAAATCTCCATTGTGCCGACATATTCACCCCACTGACAGTGCAGCAGGCAGAGCAGGAGGGGGGGCTGGTTGAGGGGGCGGTGGTCCTGGGGGGTCAGGGACTGTGGGAGGACTGGGTTTTTCTTGCTAATGCCGTGTAGGTGTCTCTTTCTTCTGGTTATCTCAGGGGTTAAGAAGACACCTTCCACAATTGGACACATGGAGGTCTTCCCAGCTCTGTCAGAAACAGTTCTATGATGTTTGTGCTCAAACTGTTAAGTGGCTTTTCTAATGGGGCTCTGCTATTTGCTTGTCTCCACAGAGATGTTGTTGCTTTACCTAGAAAGCTCCACAGCATGGCATGGAACATATCTATCTGGTATTTATATCATTAAGGGTGTTTTTATTGCTGTGAAATACAGACTGTGAGCACCTCTCCACAGAGCTGAACCAGGAACCTGCTCTGGTGGCATTGCCATACAAGTTTAATTCCATACTGTATACAATTTTAGGCAATGCACAAACATCTTCATGGAGACAAGCAGGTTGTGTGCCCTCCACCAGGAAAGTTACATAGTCCACCTTTAAGATCTCTGAGTTATTTCATGAGGAGTCTCCTGATGAGACTAACAAGTAACATCTCAAATGAGTTTAATAGGCACATGCCAACCAGGAACACTAGAACATATATTCAGACACAAAATGCTTCTGCATCTGCTTTGTGCTGGTTTGGTGGTAGGTTTATGGACATATTTGACAGAGACCAGACCTAGTTTATTTTCACTTCAAGAAGATCTGAGAGAACAGACCAGAGGAGTCTGGAGCCTTTTCATATTATAACCTGTAATTGCTCATGAACAGTCCGTATGTAGGTTCTAGTTTGGGACAGGTCTGAGTAAACATCTCATTTGTCATTGCCGCTCATGTAGCCTCATGTCGAAGTCCACATGGGAGCGGCCAAAGGTCAAAGGTCATGGTGATTTGGTTGGGGCTCATTAAAGCGGTCCCCAGCCTGCACCATTAGACTGAGCTGGCTCCATCGTTGACATTTGACTTGAGCATCATCAGAAAACATTACTGCTAATGTCCTGGAACAACCATAAAGAGTTTGAATAATGTTCTCATCTGGGCTCATTAAAACCAGCCGCGGTGTGCACAGCCTATCAACAGGACTTTTATCTGACACAGTTTAGAGCTTTGCTGAATGGCTCTATATACACAACAGGTGCACCAGTACAAAGCAACAGAGAAGAGGTCCATTTAGGTCCACTGGGTCTTTAACGTTTGACCTGGAACATGTAAACACTAAAACACTTAAAGGAGCACTATGTATGTTTTTAAGTGGAGGGTCTGAAACCTTCTACTTTATATGGCAATGTTGTTTGACCAAAATGCCTGTAACTGAATTAATGGGAAAAATGCATTCTTAATGTGACTGGACCTGCATTTTCATAGATCTGACCTGTAATGGCCTGATGGTGCCTCTTGTCTCTATGGAGATAGGTAAGTTAAATCAAATGCCGTACTGTGGAATATCCCAGGCAAAGCAATAAAATCTCTATGGGGACAGACACATGGCAGGACCTCTGCCACTCAACTTACATAGTGCCTCTGTAAATACAAGCCCTCTCTTTGATTCTGGACCCTGTGTTAGGTGTGTATAGGCGCATGTGGTGTGACACTGATGGGTGGTATTTGTTCCTGTGTGTGCTGTGCTGGATCAGGAGCTCATGTCAGCGCCGCACACTCTTTGATTGTTGAGACAAAATGGTAAAGACATTAGGCAAATGGCCTCATTAGAGCCGTTCATCTTCACCTGTTGACTGGCTGCTCCCAGGAGCTGCTCAGGTGTCAGCGAGTAACAAACGAGGCCGACTAATCTCTGTTTGAGTTGGTGTGGGCCGCCAGAGCCGGGCCTGTGGAGACCAGGGCGGGTCTACCTGCACGGCCATTAGACTAAAGCCCATCCATCAAACTGATCCATCTTCAGTATTCAGCAGCTGTCTATCACAATAATGAGCCACTGTGTTCAACAAATGCCTCCATAAATACTCCAAGCGGCGTCCAGTCACGTTCAATGTCTTCCATATTGTTGTCCAATGTCCTGCTCTTGTTTCCTCTATCTAGCGTCTTCCCTGTCGGTGGAATGGTAATAAAAGTCACAAGCGTTACACAGAGCTGTTAAGAGCCATTAATATTTATGTGTGCCATCATCATTAATGAGAGAAATTATTGGACGTGTCTTCATGTTATGCTTTGTTAACATGTATTGTTCTAGAAATCCAGTCTCACTGGGAGGAGTCCACAGTGTCTCCAGAAGGACCAGTACAAGCCTGTGTCTCATGTTGGGATCTGGTTCAGGTGATTCTGCCTGGGCCCACAGACATGCATGTATCCAGAGACTGTGTGTGTGTGTGTGAGGGTGTATTCATATTCCAATAACCCTCTGCTGGTTTCAGGACTATCATTATTATTATAGTGAAGGACACTCATTTGTCCTTGTTACGCCAGAGAATATGAACACATTGAATATTTGTGCTGCCATTTTCTGCAGATGTCTCCATCTTTCTCTGAGCTCGCCCCGAATCATTCCCCATAATTTAGACATTTATATAATGCAGACGATTATTATTCCCAGATCATTGAACAAGTCACTTTATCAGTGTGTCAAAGGCTGTATCGCTGGAAGAGTGAGGCCTTGAAGTCATTTAGGGAGAAAGGAGAGCTGGAAACTTTTAACAATTTGGATTACAAATAGGATTATACTACATTTTTACAATCAAACAGATTGAGTTTATTGGAAAAACATTTTAATTTGACACCGACTTGAAGCAGGATAGACACTCATTAGCTCACCTATCAGCTCTAATGGATGTACAGAGAGGAAAGTCATCACAACACTGACTGGATTACAGCCAATTAGAGAAGAAGAAGAGGTGGGGGAGGGGCCAGTGGAGCGAGGCAACCATTGCACCAATAATGTGCTAATTGTGTGCATGTCACATGAGAAAGTTTGTTCTTATTAAACTGTTTCTGAAAAAATGAGCGTTAACTGAATCACGCGTGTCTAGTTTCTGTATTTGTTTCCACATAATCAGATGTTGTTCATTAATGTTCTCCTTCAGCTGTAAACATGCACTTATTGTATGTCAGTACAAACAGGAGACCAGCGTGATCTTCTTACTTCGGTCATACGAGATAGAGCTAGAATTTTTTATTTTAGTTTTGAATGCACCAATTCAGCTCTTACAACTTTGTGACTGATATGCTAAAGTGAATTCTCTCTCATACATTTCACCTAAGATAATATTTTGCATTCCAAGTATCACCAAATCTGGCCAAAATCAGGACCTAACATCTCAAATGAAACTAAACCAGATCTAAAGTGAAACTAAACAGTGTTTAATGCTGTCCTAAATAATAAATAAACAATATTAGCACAAAAACATGTCTCTAAATTAAGAATTAAGTGTGGTACATGTACCACACTTTGAGATATACTCCTCATAAAACATTGGCAAATGAATTAAAATGTTAGGTAACTGCACTGAATAAAAAAGATGGGAAGCAACAGCTAATAGCACAAATAACTATATCTGAAACAAACCGCAGAGTTGTGCATCTGTGCATCCCGATAAGCCATTAGTATTACAAATATGAAAATCACCAGATCAGGGCAACTATTGTCATCTGTACGTTGAACACATCAAAATGCACTGTACTAAATAAGATGCTAATGAAAACATTCCTCACCCACAGCCTCCTACTCCCATTGTTGACCTGATGTTTAACAGACTAAATTGTGCATTTCTGATAACATGTTTGGTTTAGCTGTATCTTTGAACTCTGTAAAACTTTGGTTTGTTACCATGGGGACCTAGACTCTCTGATGCTGATCTTTTGGGGGTCAAAGCTGAGTGACAACCGTTTTTAATTTATCCGGGTTTGGGATTTGTATGGAGGTCTGTTCAGATATGGTGGATAGGCTGACTGCATGATAGAGCCGTACGATCACAGTCCACACAGTGAGTTTAATAAAGAGTGCTGGTGATGGATGATGGCATTACGAGGCTCGGGTTTCCAGCTGGAGAAACCTGTGCCAGCGACTTAATGTAGTTAAAGCAGAGGAGGAGCGCTCGGCCTTCATTTAGCGCAGTGAGGGGGGGCATAATCACACATCATTATCAGATCGAGCATAGGAGGGAGGGTCTTCTTAATGTTGTGACAATAGAGTAGGAGTAAATTAGACAGAGCATCACCTCAGGCTGATAACAGACTTTATAATTGAATGCCATTCAGTTGAACAGACGCTAGACAAACATAGGCCCGCAGCCACTCTGCTGCTGCTGAGCTCCACCTGTGTCTGAGATGTCCATGTGAGGTCTCGCCATGTCCACATTGTGTCCACATAAAGATACAGTTTATACATTACACATCTCCTCTCGTTTTGTTCTATCAAATTCTTTCACCTGAATGAATAAACCACACGTCCCAGATGATAGGCCATTGTTCTTGATTGCTGCTATCATTTTTTTTGGGGGGGGTAAAACTGAATTCAAAGTTTCTTTAGTCTAATACATAATTGTCCCATAATTTTAATCTAAACTCAAGTGGAAAGGTGTTTTCCCCCCTACTAAATTATGTTATAGCACAAATATGTGTTTACTTTTATTGGGTTTTGGTAAAGTTATTGAGTTATTGCTGATCCTGACTCAGAAGTCTACTTTTCTCCACCTTCTTCTCTAACTGGACAACGTCTCTTCTCTGAGTGAGTGACAAGTTGATTTACCCCATCACAGAGAGGTGTAAGCTCAAAGAAGATGAAGATTATGGCTTAAGGCAAAATAAAGCTAGTGCATCTGACTTGTGATAAAGCTCATTTATTATCTATGCTCCAAGAAAACTGTGATATGAATCTTTGTTACATGGCTCACAGCTGTATTGTACAATTGGTGTTATGGGGTAAGAGATACTGCTATAGTTTTGAGGTGAAGCTTTGGTGTAGCAGGTCACCGCAGGAGCATCTGAGCATCTGAGCAGCAGCATTAACACATGTGCATGCATTTCCCTCTGTTCTCTTTAGTGCGTTTTAATTGGAGGGAAACAGGAGCGAGGAGCGGGGCGAAAACATGATTACACTCTGCAGCACCACAACAGGGTATTGTGTAGATGTAATTACAGCAGGCTATTGTTTAATTTGCCTCTCGATGGTTCAATTCTGAAGAAAAGGCTCTGGTTTCAGGCTCATCTGGGCCGTGGAGGAGCTGCTCTCCCCAGTGCAGTTCACATATCATCACACAGCGGAGATCAAATGAATTTGTCATGCTTTGACTAATGACAGGAAAGAGGAATAAACCCAGTTAGAAAATCATCAAGATTCCCGACGTGCGCGCTCTTGGTCTGGAGTGGGGGGGTTGGCAGTGGAGGGCCTCGAAGCCTGAATATTGAGCTGTGGCTGATGGGATGTGAGGGCGCAGTGGCCCAGAATAGCAGCAGGATAAAGGAATGTACAGAAACTCCCCCAACCATTCCCTTATTAGTTTTGTACTTATTCAATCTGCCAGCCATTTTCTGAAAATAATATTCTTTAATGTGCATCCTAACCAAGCAGGGCTGTAACTCCACTGAGGCTGTAATGGAGAAACTTGAAAGATGATGATATTTGATGAAGACCATAAACTCTGTAAACTATGCAACACTTGAAACTGGTTAAATATACCTCTGTGCCCAGGACCTCGTGTGATCTCATGACAGTGTTTGAAAGTGCGAGGGGTAAAGACTCGTGTCTATGATCCTCTGTATCCACCGGGGCATCGGGGCTGCTCTCTTCAGCAGAGACTCAGATGGCTCAGACACATGTCTTGGAGATAGTATAAGGATATATTTATTGTTAATTGTCTGCTGAAATATTCATAGTCAGGGCTGAGGTGCTCTCTATGTCTCCATGGATCAATGCACTCTGCTCATAACTTATCACCAATCAATAGCTTAGGCTGTTCAGCCTGGCTCTAGGCTTTTGTTCTTGGTTTTCCTCCAGTAGATCCAGATTATTTAAGTTTAAGGTGTGACACTGTTGGTTTTATGAATTGAAGATGAATGGATAATGTGTATCTGGGAGCCTGCTGGTCATATTGATTCTGTGTGACGTGAGAAGAGTGAAAGGGTGAAGCTCTGGTCTTCCCTGTGCTCCTGTCCCGCTGCCTCAGCACACTCTTTGTGGTTAAGAAGGGATGACTGCCTCATACGATCACTGTCCCCTACACCTCCATACGAGCTCCATGTCCTCGCACTTCCTTCCTCTCACTATAGAGCAAAACTCCAGACAGGGCCATTATGGACGACGAGGTGTCTGTGCTGTCATGTCCTGTCAACACAACAAAGAGTCAGGAGATGG
>KN516446.1:13131-26907 GCA_000787155.1 Scartelaos histophorus
GGCATCTGGCTTAAAAATCAACCAAATTACTATGTTACTAATAAAAACGCACAATAGGGCTGCCTTCAGGGGGCCCCTGAAAATGACAGTTGAACTCTTAGTTGGACTTTCCTGCTTAAATAAAGAATAAATTAAATGTTCAAGGTCAACAAGAGGATCATTTTAAGAGCAGTTGATTCACAGTCCATTTATTTATCTCATTCATGATTTTTTTTAAAACAAGTGAGTATGACAGTTGCTCCCGTGGCTGTATCGGTTATACTAAAGTGATTGTTTCTCTATCAGGGATCGCAGAGACCGTCACCGCTCCAAAAGTCGAGATGGGAGCAGCCGCGGAGACAAATCTGTGACCATCCACACCCCGGGAGAGCCCCTGCTGGACGAGTCTGCCAGAGAGGACAGGGTACGAGGCAAATTCAAACAGGACGTATCGCGTATAGTTGATTTTTCAGAGCTTTTAACCACACGCTCGTTCTAACATAATGCTCCATATTCTAAGCACAACAGATGACCTCTTTACCCTCTTTAAATCTACATGGAGTTTTATGAGCCAGTGTGTTCAGTCTAAACAGTCAGAGATCCTCAAAATGTCAACTTCACTTAAACCACAATATTTATGTGCAGAGGAGCCAAGGACACAGACTCAGTCACACAGGAATCTGCTCTGTTCTGTGTGTGTGTGTGTGTGTGTGTGTGTGAGTATGAGTGTGTCTGTGTGCGTGTATGAGTGTGTCTGTGTGCGTGTATGAGTGTGTGTGTTCTTGACCTCTGCTGTCTTCAGTTTCAACTGTTTAAAGAGATGCATCAAAACACAGACCAAATCCATTTCTGTGCGGTAACGGCCCAAGTGGCTGCTGCTCATGATCTTTTTCCATCTATTGGGAAACTGTAAATTCTTGTGCTAATGTCAGAGTCACAGTAACAGACGAGTAGCCAAACAGACACACACCGAGACACTTTAAGAATTATGATGATCTGATTTAATACATTAATCCGATTACAGTGATAATTGGTTTTAGAACATACGCTAGAATCATGTTTTTAAAGGTTCTAGGCAAAATTGACTCTGACTGAGAACATTGGTCCACCCTTTGCAGCTATAACAGCTTCCTAGAAGAGCTGAAGCTGTTAGAGCTTCAGAGGGTGGACCCACGTCAGATTAAGAATGGAATGAACTTAAGTTTATCAGAGTCAAGGCAGGTGAATATTTTTGGAAATTGTGTCTCTTTCCACTGTTTGGCGCCTTTCTAAATATTCAACAAAAACTCCAGACATGTTTTTGATGTGGAAACAACATTATAACAGAAAAATAGCGTAATATGGGCCCAAGAAATCAACCAAGAATTTCTTTAGTCGATTCCAGCCGTGATTAAAGCCTCCTCTGTCTCTTGTCACTATATTTCAGCTAAACATTTGTCTTATTTTGTCTTTTTTCAGGATGATAACTGGGGCGAAACCACCACCGTCGTCACGGGAACCTCGGAGCACAGCATCTCCAACGAGGATCTGACTCGAGTGTCCAAAGATCTGGAGGAGACCACGCCTTTGGAATGCAAACGCTTCCTGGGACCTGTTCTGGCCGGGTTCCTCAGCTTTTTCGCTTTAGTCACTCCTCTAGCGTTCCTCATCATCCCTCAGGTGTTGTGGAGGGACAGTCTAGAGCCCTGTGGAACCCCGTGCGAAGGCCTGTACGTGTCTCTGGCCTTCAAACTCCTCGTTCTTCTCATATCATCGTGGGCTCTGTTTCTCCGCCCTCCTCGCGCCACATTGCCGAGGTTTTTCGTTTTCCGGTGCCTGCTCATGGTGCTGGTGTTTCTCTTCGTGGCGTCGTACTGGTTGTTTTACGGTGTGCGAGTTTTGGAGCCCAGAGAGAGGGATTACAGGGGCATAGTGGAGTACGCAGCCTCTCTGGTGGATGCGCTGCTCTTCATCCAGTACCTGGCCCTGGTCCTGTTGGAGATCAGGCACCTGCAGCCGGCTTTCTGCATCAAAGTGGTGAGGAGCAGCGATGGAGCCAGCAAGTTCTACAACGTAGGGCATCTCAGGTGAGGAAGACTCTTCAAATGTGTAAAGAAATGTGTAAATCTGAATGACTAATAATAATAATAATAATACATTTTATTTATGGGTCAATGAGGTATAAGGATTTTTAACAGACAAAAAATAAAATAATGGACACACTTGAGTGTTATGGAGGAAATATCTATTCAAGAAAGATGACATTTCATGTGGGACTAAAACACTTTAACACATAAAGTTAATTAGATTTAGAGTCATTTTAAAGAAGTTTTAAAATCATGAGTTAAGGGCGGACGGTCGCACCACATGAACATTTGACACTTTAAGAACAAAAACATGCAGAAGAACTCAGGATTTGTGAAAAAAATTATTTGGTTCCAGGAGGTCAGAGGTTCTACAGGGATGTGGGGAATTATCACATTTGAACCTTTTTAACTGAAGAAATTGTAACTGGACACACGTCATGTCTCTGACCCTTATTAGGTTCTAGTTCTAGATCTTGAGAGACAAAAATGCCACAAAATGTGTGGACATGAGAAAAATAATCTCATGAGACTGTTTTTGCCATTTGGTTTGGGCAAAACAGGTTCAGTGTTGGTGGGCTGCATCTTTTGAGAGGCTGTAGTTCCAAAAAGCACAAATAGAATCACAAGAAAACTATTCAATTAAATAAGTACATAGTCTGAAGCAAACTTTGGGAACTAAATTTGACTATTTACATCTTAGAAATTCTGTCGAAATCTTGTCTTGTCTCGTTCTCGTGGACCCAATCTCATGACTCTAGACTAGACTTCGACAAACTTTATTGATGCACAAGGGAAATGAACACAGTAGCTCACATATCACAATATAATTTAATAACAAAAAGTATATAAATGTCAATAATACATTCTAAATAAGTAGCAAAAAAGGTAACAAGAGACTGGAGTCAAATAAGGCACAATTATATAAATGTAAAAGTCAAAATAAAATGGAAAATAAGTCATAAAAAAATCTCAGCTCTATACGAGAGGCGGTAAGGAAAACAGAGCAAAAATGATGTGATGATGGACAGGACAGAGGGTTATGTTTGTTGTGCAGTTTTAGGGAGTATTATCTGTTCCATAAGGGTGAGTTGTTTTACAGTTGTAGGGAGTATTATCTGTCCCTCTATAGTCTGGTGCAGCTTTCCGGATCAGTTTATCACTACTGCATTTTTGTAATTGAATGAGACAATAAAGAATAGATGGCAGAGTTCATAGTATTTATCTTATTTTAGTGTGTAGACAGATCCAGGGAAATAAGGACTATTGCAGCAACAAATTATCAAATGTATTGTACATTTTTAAAATACATTTTCAACCAAAATAAGTTTGAAATGCTTCTAGATGGTGAATATTTACAAATAATTAGAACATTTAAAAAATGAAGAAAAAAAAGGACATATTTCTTCAACTTTTTCTTCCTCCTTCCTGCCTCATGGGCGTCAGTATCCAGAGAGCCGCCGTGTGGGTCCTGGACAGATACTACAGCGACTTCCCCATTTATAACCCCGCCTCCCACAACCTGCCCAAGTCCATCCTGAGCAAGAAGATGAGCGGCTTCAAGGTCTACTCCATCGACGGTACACAAACTCTTCTCACGCATATATTTATTATGTTTATTGGGTATTTTTGTGGCTTTTATGACATATTTGATTCATGTGTTTTCACAGAAAACCCCACAAATAACTCTAGCGGTCAGTCCAGAGCCATGATCGCTGCAGCCGCTCGGAGACGAGACAATTCACACAACGAGTTTTATTATGAAGAGGCCGAGATGGAGAGGAGGGTCCGCAAACGCAAGGCCAGGTCAGACGATGAGTCACTAATATTTACTCATTCTTACATTCAAATAGGCTCAGTGCACACTCACCGTCTGGAGCCAGACCTGCATCACTACTCCCTGTCCAGTCTTAGCCACTGTGTCCGACAGAGACCAATCTACAGAATGGAAGCCTAGAGCCATACATTGATTCCCCCTTCCCCTCCTTCTTCTCTGTGAGGCTTTTTGCTGAGTCGTGCTAAAATGAATAGGCCTAAACATTTAAAGATAAAGCAGTGAACAGGGAGCTGTGGGTGGAGGTCACTGTCATGTTCACTGGTGACTCTAAATCAGTAGCTCTCCACCCCCTTTCAAATAACTCACTAAGGGATTGCTAAACTACACGCAAATGTGATGAATTAAATGCTTATTATTATTATTATAAATCTATCATTTTGATGCCTGATTTTGTGCACTCATAAATAAATAATGGTTTATATTTTTTTGTTTTTATCCTACTGAACCCCATCTAAGTCTTGCCATGGATCTTATGTACACTTTATTTCTTGCGACTGCTAAAATTAGTAGCTCTCTGGAATTTTAATTTTGTAAAGGAGCTCACCTGAGGAAAAAGGTGGGAGACTCCTGCTCTAAATAAATAAGCATTAAAACATTAAAACAGCACTATGTAACTTTTTGGAGCTGGCACTTCATCTTGTATGATTCTATGGAAATATGAAGTTAAAAACATACTTTGAATAGCCAAAGTAACAACATTTCCATGGAAACAAGCAGGAGAACGCCCTCCTCCAGGCCAAATGAGCGTCAGGTTTGTAGAGAAGTTCACTCACAATATGGGCACACTAATGACACTGACAAAGACACTGATGAGTTTCCTGCACATGGCTCTTTTTGTGCTGTTAGCTAAGCCCATTAAATCACTGATTTTTTGGCAGAGGAGATATGGGCTGTTTTAAATGTTATTATAAGCTTTACTGTCCTCCATCCTTCAGGCTAGTGAAGGATGAGCTTTACACACCATTTGACCAACTATTATCTCATGTCAGCCTCTTCTCCACCCAAACATGCACAGTAGATACAAGTCTCCAGCTGTGGTTGTCCTGACCCACACTAATGAAGATATGGAGGTGGTTCTCTGGATATGGCACTGCCCTGGATGGGTCAAATGCAAAGGACACATTTTACTACAGGGAGAATAAAGAGTTCTTAACCATACCCTTGGTCTCCCCTCTTTCTGTTAGAGGCTGGTGGTGGCTGCCGACTATCATCTCATATTCACCATCATCTCATATCTCGTCCTCTCTCTCTCAGGCTGGTGGTGGCCGTGGAGGAGGCGTTCACTCACATCCGGAGGCTCCAGGAGCAGGAGGCCGGTGCGTCTCCCAAACCTCCACGAGAGGTGATGGACCCCCGGGAGGCGGCTCAGGCCATCTTTGCCCCGATGGCCCGGGCCATGCAGAAGTATCTGAGGACCACCAGACAGCAGGCCTTCCACAGCATGGAGAGCATCCTCACACACCTGCAGTTCTGCATCACACACAACATGACGCCCAAGGTCAGACAATACAGGGTGTAAAGTTAGAATTCACCGTCATGAGTTTCAATCTGTGCACAGGAATAGACAAGCTAAACCTGTGAAGAGTAGAGGTGTTGTCGACTAAAGACAAAAAAACGGCTTGGGTATCTGACAGTACAGCTGTACAGTTGTAGGGAGTATTATCTGTTCCATAAGGGTGAGTTGTTGTATGTTTGTAGGGAGTTTTATCTGTTCTATAACTCTATTCATCTGACCCAAGCTGCACTCAGGAAGCCACACCTGCAGGGGGAGCTCACGCAAAAAGAACTTCTGTAGAAAAACGATTACAGTTTTTTTTTTTACTTATACCAAAATATACTTACTACTATATAATTACTCGTTTACTTCTCTTTTTTGCTGTTGTTCCATATAAATTCTTAAAATCTAAATAAAACAATCACTGAACTACACATTTTGCCTACTAATCCTCCGATTAATCAACTAAAGGTCTACAGCCCAAGTTAAAAAAAAAAATCCCATAAATAAACCCTGGGCCAACTTGGTGATTATGTTTGTACAGTTAAACCTGTTTGACTTGTCTAGAAAAACAAAATATTGTAGAACGGTTTAACTTTGGAAATGTTTAGCGTAATTTTGGCTACGCTCCACAAGAGGGGGCTAAACACTCTTGTGTCACATGAGGCTCACAGTCCACCACAAACCCCTGCCCTTTGTGTTTCTCTCTTGCAACTTGTTCTTCTGGTACAAAACGGAACAAACTATTTTTAAAAAGCGATACTTCCCCTTTGTCAACATTTAGACTTAACGGTACAGTGTGGAACTTTCTGGATGTGCATGTCTCCTGCGAGATTCATGATAACAGAAAATGAAAGCCATATTTGTTGGGAATATTCTGCATGGAGCTAGATAAATGTTTAGTTTTACTTGAATTATAACCAAAGGAACAAACACAAACCTCCAGGCCAGATAAGAGTCAGGTTTGTGGAGTTGCAAGCCTCATTGGGACTATAATATAAGATCTTTGCATTTACATTACATTAGTGAGAGATTTGGCTGAAAATTTTAGTATTTTATATGTAAAAAGGCAAGTTTAATGTGTTTTTATATAAATATCTCATTTCCAGATACTTTTTTCTGCATGAATAGTATCTTTTGCATGAGCTCCCCCTGCTGGTTTATTCTTGTGAGCGCAGTGTTAGTCAAGATATAGTCAAGATATATAGATATAGTCAAGACTATTGAGCGCACCTGAATATAAGTCACATCAGCTCAATTTTAACTAAATTTTAAAGTTGTACACATATAAGCCTCAGCTGAATATAAGCCGCAGGTGTCCACGTCCTCAACAACGTTTTTGAGTTTGGGACATCTCAAAGAGTCAGTTCATCGCACTACCGTTATATTTCCTTCTTCGACAGCCAGATCAGTCGCAACTTAAGTAAAAGCGGCATCGTTTGCATTTCTTTGTGTGTTTTCCATGAGGAGGGTGTAATTGTTTAAAACACAATCAAACGAGCAGCTTCCTCTGCGCATCATCTCTTCCACCGCTCTGCCTCGCTATCCTGGAGAAAGAGACTCTGTCCTGTCTGGTTTCATGCCACTTGCCCCGTTTACATGAGAGCTTTAAATCTGATTAAGAATAATGTCATTTGGAATACAAATTAATTTTGCTTTAAAAGACCATGTAAATACTTCATTCCTGATGATTATTCAGAATGAATCTTATTCAGAATCAAACTACAAGTTTATGCATATCTCTCTTGAAGAAAAATTTATTTAATCCATTTGTGAAGCTCGATGAGTTTTTGAAATACAGACCAAGGTTCATTGTTGTTACAGAAGATATGGACAGAGTCTAGACCTTCTCTGGCCCAGAGACCAACAGCCTCCCCTCACCAACAGCATGACCACTAACTGCCCCAAGTGCCTCTTTCTGCTGCCCCTTCTGCTGCCCCCAGAGCCTCTGAGCTCTGAATATTTATACAGAAATACAAGTTACATATCAAAGCAGAGAGACACTTTAACAGACTTCCTAATCCAATTCACTTACATTTGAGGACAGCTAAGACAACTAAGAGTGAGACTTCCTGAGGGTGGAGACTCCTGTGTCTGCTGAGTCTTTACACGTGTTATCTGCAGGTAGAATTAACATTCATTTACACAAAGACAGATAGAGAGAAATATTTCCACAATTTAAATTTCCATCACAAACTTTATTCCAATTTAAGTGGGTGGTTTATTCCGATGTTAAAGCTGATTTAATTTATTCAGCGATCATAAAGGCGCCCAGAGTTTTTCTAATAAGTCGCTTGATGAACTACAGATAATGAAAAGAGCAGAGGCATAAAACAGCAAAAGTGGAAAGAAAAAGCCAAACTCCGATAGCAGCTGATTGTGAGTTTTCTTCTGTCGATGTAAATACGTTTGTGTCTCTGTCCAATCAGAACCTTTCCCAGGGAGCTCGCACTCACCTGTATTTAACACAGGTCATGAGGACGTATCTCACTCACCTATTTAGCATCAAAACTTATTTTATCACACAGCGATAAACCATTTGAATGTGCTGACAACATCTCTAGCTAACGCTAATGTTAATCGCACAAACAGTGGCGCAGACAGGCGTCAGAGTTCAAAGTGCAAGAAAAAAGTAGCAGGTTATAGTCCTGAAATGATGGTAAGTTAGTCAGTTTTAAGAGCTTTTGTCACTCCCCTTTTTCGTCAACTAACTAAACTAAAATGGTCTGTCTCTGCCTAAAAAGTTGCACACTGTGTCTTTAAATCACTGCATTCACTAACAGTGCCTCTCCCTGTGCCCCTCAGGCCTTCCTAGAGCGGTACCTGACCTCCGGCCCCACGCTGCAATACCAGCAGCAGAGTGACAGGGGGCGCCAGTGGACTCTGGTGAGCGAGGAGCCCGTCACGTCGGCTCTGAGGCAGGGTCTGGTCTTTGCTCTACGGCGCCTGGACTTTTCTCTGGTCGTCACGGTTACGCCCCTCCCCTTCCTGCGCCTGGGGGAGGAGTTTATCGACCCCAAATCGCACAAGTTCGTCATGAGGCTCCAGTCCGAGACCTCGGTTTAAAGATGGCGGCGAAGAAGAAGCAGCAGGAAGTGAACCAAAGTCGTGCACTGTAAAACAAAAGAGGATCTATAACAGTCAAAATGGTTTAATTCCCAATATTTATTTTGTTTTGAGTAGTGGGGCTAGTCTGAGGTTATGTACTTATTGACAAGGCCTAGATCTGGACTAAAACAGAACTAAACCAGGACTAGATCAGGACTAAAAGAGAACTAAACCAGCACTAAACCAGGACTAGATCTGGACTAGATCAAGACTAAAACAGAACTAAACCAGGAGTAGATCAGGACTAAATCTGAACTAAACCAGAGCTACACCAGGATTAGATCAGGACTAGACCAAAACTAAATTAGGACTAAACCAGTACTACACCAGGACTAAACCAGTACTAGACCAGAAGTAGACAAGGATTAGGCCAGGACTAGATCAGGACTAAACCAGAAGTAAACCAGAACTAGAACAGGATTAGATCAGGACTGGACCATGTCTGGACCAGGACTAATCCAGGACAAAACCAGGTCTAAACCAGGACTAGACCAGGACTAAACCAGAACTAGACCAGGACTAGATCAAATTCAAACCTAGACCAATTGTAAATGCTAACATCAGTATGTTATATTATTATTTTTGCAATAGTTGTTAATTGCTATGGCAACGGTTCTATCCTGTCATCACTCTGAACCCCTGGATACCAATCAAAACTACTCAAATCAAGATTAATATTGTGAATTCAACTTATTTTAACTTCATATTTCTTTTTTTTTTACAATGTGTGACCAACTTCTCAACCTGCTTCCTCCAACTAAAGACTAACAATGAGAAATACAGACTCATTTTAGCCTGAAAATCCCTTTAAACGATACAGGAAGTACGTTTATTTCATGTTTCTGGGCCTATACAAGCTGACAGCAATTCAAGACGAAATATACAAGAGAATATAATGGATTTCAAAATGGATGCAATGACTTCTACTTCCTGTTTTTGGAAATTTCGTTTATTTTTGTTCACTTTTTTTTTCCAACAATGAAACAGGAAGTATACTGGGGTTATGTGATCCACATTCGTACAAGATGCCTGCGGCTTTGGAAAGTAAATAAGGATTCAAAACTATGATTTCGAAATGGATGCCTTGACCCGATTTTAAATTTCAAGATTTTTTATTTCACCGTATCAATGTTTGAAAATGAATCCTGTTTTGTAAATGCTCAAAAATGTCAAAAGTTGTTGCTGGAATCTTGCAGAACAGATGTTAAAGTTAAAGGAGGGTTACGTAACTTTTCTGGTTGGGGTTCAGTACCTGCTTGTCTCTATAATTTTTTTGGCTAGAATGTTCCACAGTATGGCATTAAACTTATCTATTTTACATTTTTTACATTGTTACATGTTTCAATTGGTCAAAAACCTCTTCAAAACATCTTAAAATCTTGTAAGCTGTAACTTGTCCAATAACATTTACATGGAGACAAGCTGGCTGACAGATCCTCCACCTAAAAAAATGTTATTAAGCAACTTTAAAGCCACAGTATGTAACTTTTTAGCCAAAAGAGACTAAAGTCAAAGCAGGTTTTGTTTTGTTTTTAATTTTGATTTGTTTAGACTAAAAATTTAGAAAAAAAACACCACAAAAACCAAAATCTAGTTAAGTTGAGATGACTTGAAAGAAGAGAGTTTGATCATGTTGAGTAAATTTCACTTGACAAGTAAAATAATGTGGCAACGGAACGAGACTTTTTGTACTTAAAATAAAAATCACATTTATTCCATTGTCAAGTTCAATTTACTCAAAGTAAAATGTTCTTGATTTAAGTCATTTTAATTTTAATTTAGCTAGATAGTTTTTTTTATGTGTTCTTACTCTGAGCGGGCTTGCATCTCCACAAACCTTACTCTTATTTGGGCCTTCTGCTTATTTCCATGGAAATGTTGTTCCTTTGGCTCTAGTATCCCACAGTATGGCATTAAACGCATCTTATTTCCTTTGACAGTGTTCGGAAGTCTGGTTTTAACTTTCGTGGAATCATACAGAGGCCATGCCAGCTCCAGAAAGTTATGCATCGTTTCTTTAACTTTGATGAAACACTATGGCTCAAAATAGACAAACTCGGGTTTCGAAAGAGGAACTTTTTAAACTCTTGACTTCACTTTGCTGAACTAACAACGTGATAGCGACTGCACCCAACAAAAAACACTTCTGCTAAAGCATCACTGTGGAACATCTCTTACGCCTGTGTATGAAAGCATTTCTTATTCAGTTTGCTTTACATTATTTTCCCACAAATGTTGCGCAGTATAGCATTAAGCATATCTAAGTGTTTGCAAAAAAACACTTGGAAAAACATGAATTCTTACTGTGAGTTGGATCTTCCCTCCGTAGATCTGACCTGTAACCTGGCCTGGTGTTGCTTGAGAATGAAAGAAATAAATACATAAAAGATAAGTTTAATGCCATACTGTGGAACATCCTGGGCAAAGCAGCATTGTTTCCATGGAGACACAAAGGCAGCAGATCTTTCACCAGAAAAGTTTCACCTTTAAGACTTTGCAAACAAAACATTTTTGGATTTATTAAAGAGCCATATTTTCTAGGGATGCAACAACACGATTTTTACACGATTTGATTCGTACCTCGATACAAGGGTCACAATATCAATTCAATTTGAATATGTTTTAAAACGCAAAGTAGAATATAACATGATATTAATGAAACATACATAAAATACATCACAGTACAACTACAGTACAGCTGGATTATATGTCAAGTGTTTTAGTTGTGCACTCTCCCATTCTCTATTGGACATGAACATTATTGTATATTCCAGAGAAATGTCTCAACGAACCTTTTTCTGACTAAAACTTATGAGATGGAGAAAAAGATGGTGATTATTATGGGTCATGTTGTGGGTCTGTACGAGTGCATTTGATTAACGCTGATGTAAAGCCAATAGTGATTCTCCAGTATTTCCATGGAGCCACATGAGAAACAGAAAATATTGTGGATGCCAAAATGTTGAACTCAGTTCTGCATAATATTAATTGTATTTCTTTATAAAAAGCTGTAAATTTCATTGTTTTAACACTGGTCCCATTGGGAAGAGTTTACATTATGACTTGGCAATGAAAAAGCGAGGCTGCCTTACAAAAAATATATATAACAATTGATTATTTTGTAATTGCAAATGAGCTTAAACGGGCAGACTCAGAGTCAAGCAAAGGACCATGGTCAATGCCCAAGTCTGATTTAAAAGTTCATATCTTTGTCATTCTTGGGTCTATCAACATAAAATAAAAAGTGACTGAAAGATTAAAACCTTCCTCTGTTAGAATATGTTAGAATATCAGCTGTAAGTCCCTGTGGAGCCGTTTTCTTGCTGCATTTGAGGAGGACTCCACGATAACGGTTTTCTTTTTGGACCAAAATAATCGACCGAACACATGTATCAAATCGTGACACCAATATTGAATGCTTTTATATCGACTATTGTTGCATCCCTTATATTTACAAGCATGGGCGCGATTCTTTTTCCATTGAGAAAACCTCGCCCTCTCTGTAACTTTAGCTGTTCTATATTTTTTCCGTAAATAAATTCCTATGCCCGACATGGAACTCAACTCCAATTTCATCCATTTGTAACTGCTAGCTTCGATTAGCTTCATTAGACTGGAGCAGAACACTGGGTGACGTCACACTCCCTCCCTCACTTCTCTTCTTTATGCAGGCTAGGATATGAAGTTACATAGTGTTGCTTTAATTCCAAGGCTCATTACAAATTGTGTTTTTTCCTCACGGGTTGTAGTTTTAGGTGATTCATATTTCACTTTACATCATCACAATCAACTATTTTAACATTTGTACAGACTTGGCACCACACATAAGCCATCTGGAGTTTTTAAAGGGCTATTCTGTAACTTTTCTTTGCCAATGTGTGTCTTTATATTTCATCCACATTTCTATATTGTCTGGATAACATTTATTGATCCTTAAAGAAGCTTAAGGGCGCTGTATCTGATTTTTAACAACCTAAAAACGTGAAAAGCAGATTTAAAACAGTCTGCAGTGCTTCTAAAGTTCTCGATGAGTTTAAGATTTTCACAGCAGTTTTTTGATTATTGGCCAGTAGATTTCACTGTTTTGTCCATAGATCAGTTCCTGTTTCCTTATATGGAACTCGGCTCCACATTCTATCCACTTCTATAACTGCTGGCCTTGCTGAGCTTTGTTTGACTGGAGCCACATGCTACAGGGGCATCACACTCCCTGTCCAGTTCTTTATAGACCCTTTGAAAAATTGTAAAAAAAAAAACATTCTAAATTCCAGAATGGAGGCGGCTGGAGGCAAAAGTGAAGTGGAACATAATGTGATTTTAATGGAAAAAACGGGATTAAATTCAGAATATCACAAAATATCAAAAATCAAGAACAATTAGTAAAAGTCACACCTCTCAGATCCATGTGAATGATTCAGAGCCCAGTTTAAAAACACTTGTGTGTATAAAAACACAATTGTGTTGACCAGAGTTTATGATCCACATTAAGCATTTTTAGAAAAATCCACATTTTGAGGTTTTACTGAAATGTTCATGTTCACTTCATCTACAAATATGACACATTTCATCATAAATTATACTTTTTGTGAAGTGCAAATACTGTTTTAGGGTTATAAAACTGTATTTTTCCATCCTTCTTAACAGAGAAGCAAAGTAAATAAGATTTGTACCTTGAAAATTCAAAATAGCCGCTTATTTTTTGTTTTAATGTCATAAAACTATGAGCATTTAGTTCTGCTGCTCAGTTAATCATTAGCCGCTTATTTTTTGTTCTAATGTCATAAAACTATGAGCATTTAGTTCTACTGCTCAGTTAATCATTGTAAATATATGATGTTAGCTTCATTTTACCTCCATTCCAGAATTTTGAACATTCTGATGACATTAGATTTGAATGGGTCTTTACAGTCTGAATTAGATGCAAACAAAATACAGCAAACTTTAATTTTATACAATATATCTACTGGAGTAATGGAGATAAATCAGGTACAGGCCCTTTAAACCTCGAGGAAAATGTTGTGTAGTAGCCACATATAAACGGCAGCTATGGTGAGTCTATTTTATGATTTCCAGTTCATACATTAACCAATTTGTGCTTCTAAATCACACTCTACCACGAATGAGCCTTAAACACCAACAATGGACCTGGCATTTTCACAAATGTCACTTTGAGCCAAAAAACAAAAAAAATCACTGTAATACTTCAACTGTTTCCATTTTCACTGCAAAGTTTCATGTCTACATGTATATATCTGTTTAAATTATTTGAATTCACAATTTTTATCTTGTTTGAA
>JACN01050361.1:0-17309 GCA_000787155.1 Scartelaos histophorus
TTTAAAGTATCCAGTATCTTAAATATGAGTACATTTAGCAAATAGTTTGAAGCAGTAGTTGTGTAGTCCGTAGTTGTAAGGTGGTATACTTACACCAAAACAAATGATAGACAAATCATATTTATTTAGAAATCAGTGCACAACTTCACTTGATTCCCTGCTTACTGAGAAGTAAATGATGAGAGTTTTACAAACACTCTTTTAAATTGATGTACTTTTCATCATGGAGCTCTGTGATTACTTTCATTCTGCACAATTATTTAGCAGAATTATTCCAGGTTTGGTCACAGCGAGTTCAAACCTCTAAAAGTGAAGTAGTGCAGACTTCATTAGAGACAGAAATGTGTTAAGTTGAAAAGCTGGAAGTTTTAATGGCTGACCCCTAAAGGTGAACTGACTGCACCGGCTAGAGTAACATGAGAGCTGTGTTTAAACAGTGCACGTGTTATTGGCTTATGTGCATTTCTAACCTGCCTTTTATTTTGACTTTAACTTTTGGCATCTCAGCACAGATCCACTGGACTTGGAACTGTTTTCGCCAATAATTAACAAAATTAACAAAAACTAGGCTAAGTTACAGATCAGATTTATAGAGAGCTGACCACGCTCTCAGTAAGAATGCAGTTTTTAAGATGTTTTTAAGCAATAATTAAGCATATCTACGTATTAATGCTCGTTAGATACATCTCCATGGTAATAAGCAGGTAGCATATGCGCCACCAGTAAAGTTACTCAGTGCATCTTTAAATAACATTTGTAATAATCTAGGGTGTTTGCATTGTTGCTCTATACTAACTTTGTTGTTTGTGCTCATGTCTCCTTAGGGTGGGATGATTGCCCTTCTGCTGTCTGTGCTGTGCCTGGTCCTTATCCTGTACACTAGGAGGCGCTGGTGTAAACGTCGCCGTATCCCCCAGCCCCAGAAGAGCGCTAGCGCTGAGGCAGCTAATGAGATCCACTACATACCGTCTGTGCTGATGGGGGGACAGGCCCGCGAGAGCCTCAGGAACTCCAGAGGACAGGGGCCCAACTCCAGTGGAACTCTCAGCATCAGGGAGACTCCCATACTGGATGGGTACAAGTAGGGTTCAGCGCATGTACACACAAAAACACGCACAATATAATACTGCACATTTTAGCACCACTGATCATAGGGAACCAACAAAAAAAAGAAATTAGGATTTTTAAAATTTCATTGCAACTTGATATAATCTTTATATTGCCTTTGAGAGGTAACTAAAATACTTGGCTTGGCAGGCTTCGTCTGAGAGATCACACACTTATTGTCATATTGCCCAGCCCTTATTTACTAATTTGTTACACTGGTAGTGGTATATTACCTCTATGCTTCCTACTTTTAATGTGTTGCCCAATGGCACAGTAACAGTGGTAGTGGTGATAGGAGTATCATTCTACAAGTGTTTGCTGGTTATTTATGTGTTACACTAGTAGTTCTCAACCTTTTTTGCATACCCCCAAAGCGTAGTTTCACACTTATGAGTACTTTTTGTATTATGTAACAGTGTTTTTGTTTTATTTTTATTTTTTTTACTCTTATAGCCAATAGCAGTTATTTTATTTTCATGTCAATAATATTTACGACTCAAATCGGGTTCAGTTCCATGTGTCTCTTAAATCTGAAATCATTCCTAGTGCTCATGTACCCCAGGGGTCCACATGCTGTCAGTGTAATGCTGATGCTGTGTCGCAGGTATGAGTACGACATCACTGACCTGAGGCACCACCTGCAGAGGGAATGCATGAATGGAGGCGAGGAGTTCTCCAGTCAGGTGACCCGCACCCTGGACTCACTGCAGGGCTGCAATGACAAGAACAACATGGACCTGACGCCTGGTAAGAGCTCATGAGCAGGGAGCTAAGACAAGAAAGCAGGCTCTAAATTCGGTCAATCAGGAGTAAAATAAGGAAGGAGGAAGTTGTGGCTTTAGAGTTTTCTGGTACATCACAAAAATATTATTGCTTTACCTGGAATATTCCACAGTATGGCATTAAATATATCTCTTGTATTTTATGTTAATTTTTATTGCTAAAAATGTACATGGACAAGTCTCTTACTGTATTACTTATAGTAAGTGGGGGTCTCCTCTCCACTGATCGGGCCTGTATCTTAGACTGGTGGAGTTACCTGCTTTTGTCTTCATGGAGACAGATAAGTTTTAATGCCGTGTAATATTCCAGTCAAAGCAATAACATCTCCATGGAGCTATTATGAGACAGAAGCTCATCACCTGGGACCAGCTGGAGTAGGAGCAATTTAATATTAATGACGTTCTACACATAAGAAAGTTGATAAATAGCGATGCAATTACCAACACAACAACATGACAACTGGATCCCTGTGTCATGTCTATAAATAATTACCATCATGAACAAGAATAATCAGGTTGCATGAATACATTTTTTTATATCTCTATGATTCCTCTGTGTTCTACACCTGTGGGTTTGCTAACACATAATGATTAAAGGGCTTTTCCATCTGCCGAGCATTTTATAGTAGTAGTATATAGTAAATAATTAAGTTATGGTGGAGTTTAGCGCTGTCCTGTTGGGATTGAGTCTGTGAAGTGAAGTTGTTTTGAAGCATGTGCCCCTCTGAATGTGAATGAGGGGCGCTTCTCGGCTGTGCATTATTCTGAGTTCCTTTATGATGACAGAGAGCTCACACGGTGCTCCTCTAAAGCCTGACAGCCCCGCCTCACAGAGCAGTAATCCCGGGCATTATGCATTTAAGATAGAAGAGAGCTGTTAGTGCAATGGACTGGAAAAAATGGAGGATGCAAGCGTGGGCCTATGCATAGAATATTCATACTCACAAACACTGCAGAGGTCAGTCAGTAATTTGTATTAAACCTACAAGATGTCACTTCTGATTCCACGGACCTTTCCTACACACGCAAAGCTCATCGCGCGTTGTTTACCACAGCTTATCAGGCATTTTAATGAAAAAAAGAAAAAAAAAACATGTTTATTACGTTGGAGAAGCACATACCTGAATGAGTCAGAGTTGTTTGTTCATATTTGTTATCAGACAGTATAAATGAATAGCTCCACTCGGTGTAATTCAAAATATTATTCATACAAAAGTGAAGTGAACAGGATTTGCGTGGGAAAAAAAGTATTTTTTTCTGGAAGCGAGTTAACACAAATTTCCATTGTTGTTGCCATTGCAGTTCTTTAGATGTTGGCCTTTGAGTGCAACTTAGAAAAAACTTGTGTTAAAAAAAAAAAGTAATTCTTTCCTCCTGACTACTGCGTACAAGGTATTTTCATTTGAGATTTTAGGTGAAAAGAACTTAACTGGGATAAGAACTAGAAATCTTATAGTGAGAAGACTAATCATGAATTGTTTTATTTTATTTAGTCTATTAAAAGCGTTCAAAATCTGATCCACGATAGTTTTTTTTCACGCAAACCTTCACTGGTCTCTTAGCTGTCCTTGAGTTACATGTACGGTGACAATGTTCCTTTTGTTACTATTTAATTACATTTGTTGCTAATTACTTGTCCGCAAGCCGCTAATTTTCTTTTCTAACTATTATAGTATTATACTATTGTGCTATTATTTCAGTGCAGGCACAGTCTACCTTGCTCACGGTGCTTTGTACAATTGTGTATCTTTTGCGGTCTGCAGTGAGCGACAACACAAAGCTGGCTCTGATGAACAAATACAAGGACAACATCATTGCCACGAGTCCCATCGACAGCAACCATCAACAGAACACTCTGCTCCCCCACAACACGTCCACCAGCCAGCGCAAGAGGCTCTCCAGCAATACCAGAGGTGAGTTGGATACACCAAACTGGGTTGTTAAAAGTATTCAAATCGGATACTCATTTGAGCAGGTATCGCTACTAAAAAGTTACATTCACAAGGCAGATAAAATTATCTTGATCTGTTTCAAAACTACTAGTATAAGACCACATAAACTAGTATATGCCCTGGACCAATATCTGGACGACTGAGGGATTGCACGGATATAAGGCCACATGGTCATTTAAAAGAAAGTACTATTATATAATGCTGAAAACGAAAAGAGAAAGACTCTTTAGAGGAATCGTTCCTGATTCTCGATACAGATTTTGACAATGGATGTGATTTGACGTAATGTAATCATTTTAATTGAACAGAATAGTAGCCTCTTTAACATCATTAACAAAATGGAAAAATATCATAAGGGGAAAGGTTATTTTTAAGGTAGTGACACAATCTCAAATTGCCCAATGCAACCCTAAGTTTTGATATAATCTACTGCGATCCTGAATCTCCAAACTGTTCTTTAAATCTATATTTTACCAGTTTGAACAAAACTAGGTCAACATTTGGGATTACTAAATTGGGCAGTTGCAAATGCAATACAGTGCAATAAGTGAGACAGAAAGCCCTAACATGAACCAATCAGTTATTTGGAAATATATTTTAAGGAATTTCTCAATTTGCGCTTATGAATTGAGCTACTAGTAAGCACCTTTTCATTTTGCAGGTGCGATGATCAATGGCCAGAAACACAAATTTTTTATCACCAAGTATTTATCACAGAAGGCTCTATGCAGGCCAGAAATCACAGCGAGTCACTGAATGCCACGGCACAGTTTTAATCATTGACAACAGTGAATGCCCTTTACAAACTCCCAAGGACCATGAGGCATTTTCAACTCTTTAGACAGGGGTTATCAATAGCACAGCCGTCCAGGAGTGATTGTAAAATGTGTAGGTCATTTGAGGCCACTGAAGAGCCTGAAATATGGAATGAAAAGCACTTGATGCAATAGTGCTTAGTTTAACTGTATGACTCCTTGGTAAGACGTCAGGAAAAGATAAATTTAGGGTTGCCGCTGAAGCCCAATGTTCGCCAATTATCCTAAACAAAAGAAAAGTACCTGTGACATTTTGAAATGCCATTTTGGAAATTTATAGTTCATTTCAGATCACTGTTCTTCCTGTAAAACTTTGCTTCCTGAAACTTAGCAGATGTTTAGAAAAGGAATCTTCATTTTTGTATTTTTTGTTGTTGAACTCTTCTCACATGTCCATTCATTGTCATTTCACTTGAAACCATCTAACATTTGAATTATGAGCCCACATATGTCAAGTTTCTATCAGGAGACTAATGAGGTCAGAGTTTCAATTCTATATAATCCCCATTCTCTATTTGAGGATAATGTCCACTCAGGTTTCATTATGCAACAATCAAACTATACCATGTTTATTTTTTGTACTAACTTGAAAATGTAACCACTATGTAACTTTTCTGGTGGATGATCGGTTACCTGCTTGTATCTGAAGACATTGAAGCTTTGCAGACAATAAAAATGCAATGTAATTAATAACATGGTCACAAGCTGGTGAGATACCACAAGCTGGTCACACCTTCAATGTCTTATTTCTCAAAGTAGCACGTACTGAATATACATAATGACTTCCCACTCAAACATTGTGATGAACTGTGATGGTGAAGCTATGGGAGATAGTGTTACTCATTATTGTCACCCATATTGTGATCAAACTAATATCTTCTGGTAGTAACTTGCCAATGGCTCTTGATTCTCTTCATTCACAGCCACGCCTGACTCTTGGGCATGTTTACTTCATTATAACTGAAAATTGACCATTGAAATGTCTTTGGCCACCCTCGAGTACCTAATTTGGGAATGACGCCACGATCGTTACTGGTGAGAGGACAAAAACATTCTTTCACTTTCTTTTATCCAAAATCCAAAAAGAACAAAGAGTTGAAAGTCTAACAGCTCACAGTGTGCAGCCCCTAGCACTCTTGGCAACTCCAAATGAACTCCAAATTTGAGAATGGAATTTTGAAAAAAAAAAAACCAAAAAACTAAACATGTTTGAATGAATAGTTCGCTGCAGGGCAGTGGTTACTTTTTGGGCTTTAAATGGAAGTGAGTCAGAGGACCACAGCTGCGCACATGAGCCAGATCCGTGGTCATTTGTTTTTAATGGGGACTTGGTAGGATGCTTCACACATTAAACGCCACACTTATTTGGTCGTCTTCTTTGGTGGTCTGACTGATATCTGCAGACCAACAACCCAAGAGAAAAGAGCGAAAAATGTCTAATCACTGGTAAAGTGTGAAAATTGGTTCTCAAAGCAGGTGAGAAATTAAACAAGTTGGAAATGTTTTGGTAAGGTCTATTTTATGAGCTGTTGTGCAGGAATCGATTCAGGGAAGTCATTTTTGCATCTCTGCTTCAACCACTGCATACTGCTCTTGTGTACTGCTGTGTACATGGGCAAGACACTTTAGCCTGTACAATGGCAGGTTGGACGTTATACTATTTTCTTGTTGTAAAAACACAAACAAACAAAAAATAACAACTATAACAAACTGTTTATAGATCAATATTTTGCATTTAATAATAGAAACTGGTCCATTGACTTCATGTTCTAATGCAGAATTGATTTGGCCCGCCTCTTCAGAGTTGTTCATCATTGTAAGTAAAGGTATTTATTTATTTATTTATTTGCCACACAGCATTTTTCAAATCTTATTTGTATGACCTGGAATCTACATTTTGTTGTGGTGAAAGTGGGAAAAAGGGGTAGGTGAAATCAGAAACTTTCTAAATACTCAAGTCCCAACTGCAGAATTCAAGCATACATGATTTAATAAAAAAATCTAAATTAAGTCTGAGCAAACTAATAATGAGAAACACTGTTACAAGTAGATTTTGCACAATATCTGCATGTTTTTGTGCATTTTCACTGACTAAATAAATAAATACAAGACAGTTCAATGGCATTTATAGTGTTTATGTATGTTTTAATTTGTGAAATCTCCCTAATATTTAGTTTAATCCTACCAAAAATTATCAGACGATCCTACTCATTGGTTATTGGCTCATGGCACGTATAAAAACATTTTATCCATGGTCTGATTTGACATTTATTCTGGATTGGTCTCAAGTTGGCGATTATATTATCTGCTTATCACTGCTTTGTACCCAAGCAACACTACGAATATTTAAATAAGCTGGCCTTTGTTCCTCTCCACATAACCGGCGAGATGATAAACACTAATTTAGCCGAGATGAGAATTTTAAACAAGATTCAGACTTAAAATGTAACTATTATATTTTCAATGCAACCAAAGCTTTCAGATGTGCTTACCAACGCACTTAATGAACAAACAGCTCTACTCCAATAGCAATTTCAATTCACAGTCCTCCCCTTTAAGAGACCCGCTGCATTTAAATGAGCACGCCAAAGCAAGCAATTAACTGCACTTTGTGGTGTTTTGTGTATTGCGCTTTTGTGATGAATCCTGTCAAGTTTTTTTAATCTTAAAATATGCACAGGTAGCGCTATTGTCGTCAAATTTGGTTTCCTTTTGCTGAAGAAGGACCTAACCGACTCTCCGCGGTTCATACATCAGCACATTTACCGGACTTTCGTGTGAAGTGGCGAGGGGAAGAAAGTGCAGTTAAATGAAAGGACTTTGGTGTGGCAGCGATCTGCTCCCAGTCGCTGACAGTGGTTAGGGTTATTAGTGCTGAGCCAGTGAGTCCCCGTCTGTTAAAGTCATTACTGCAGGTGAAACGATGCAGCGAAATTAAGCAGGGAGCAGTAGTCGGGTTGTGAAAGACTGTCAGATGGAATTTAAAAAAACTAAAGAATTAGTCCTGTGTAACGTTGCCGGTGGTGGGCACACAACCCATGTGGGGCGGGAGATATTGCTAAAAATGAGTATGTCAGTATATTTTGAATAATCTTAACTGCATAATATTTGAGCAATACGTTAATAATGTGCTAATTTTAGCCTGGAATTTGTTGGGTAACTTAACAAAACCAGAAAGGACCATAACATTAACAATAACACTGAAATACTTTACACCCTAGTTTGGAGGATTACACTGTTATCATATTAATCAGCTTTTTTAGTTTGGATTCTAGATAATATACTGGAGATTTTATTTTATTATATATTTTTTTAAATCACTAAAACAACATTGACAATATTACCTTTTTTTTTTTTTAAATATCCATGCTGATGTTGCTTTATCTGGAATGTTGCGTTCTAGTTGTCCCTTGAAGTTGAATTTTCTGGGTTTGTAGATTTAAACTTGAACACACCATCATGGAATTCTTAATTTGGAGACTTTTCAGAACTCATTTCAGAACCAAAATCCTCTGAGATTTCATTTTCCAGGTTCCGACTTTTTAAACTTGTGCAGAATTCCTATTTTGAACTCTGACACTTCAGAATCAAAATTGAAAATGGTTGTGCCCAGTGTTTGGTGAGTTTTGGTACTTTCGACAGAGTCTTTCGGTGAATCTGCTCCTCGACCACCTCTGCAATTTAAAATAGATTATTTTATTCTAATGTTGCTAATATGTACAATGCGCTAATAATGACAAAAGCTAAAATCTACTCTCAAGTGTTGAATTATACACTTATAGATGTCCGGGTTAAGAAATGAACTCCACTTGCACTCTTCAACTCAACTCTCAAAATGCATATTGTCATTCACCATGGAAACGCTTTGGAATTTATTCAAAGTCTGTGAATCAGAATTTCATATTTTTGGTTGTCCCATGGAGGCGGTCTAAGATGGCAACTCTTCTTCTCTTTACGGTACAGTGCAATAAATTCCTCCTGAGTTGTTTGTGCGACTGTCCACTTCTGCAAAAGTACATTACTATTCCACTGCTATTGTCTTCCAACCTGTTGGAAAGATAGCTCATATATATTCAGTCTTATAGTTTTGGAGTGCTGCATAGTAATATATTGTTTTTAGAGGAGACATCTGCACTACACGCTGATAAAACCTACTCCATCCTTATCATACCCTGCCTTACTTTAGTATCTTACTTTAAGTAAAAAGTAGATAATTTAATTTATAAATTTGTATATCTTTGTTTCATTTAAATGTGAGTGATATTGATTTAATATGATGGTGATTACTGTGACTATATTGGTAATTGAAAGATCTCCTATAGAATTTAAGAAGGCTATGGTAAGGTAAGATTTTATAATAATACATCTAATTAGCCTTAATAAAGTATGATGACAGACTAAACTGAAAATGAATAAATTGTTTATTGATATTGATTTATTTAGGCTAAAAACTACTAAATTAATACACTAACCCTAACTCCTAACACTGATAGACAATTGGTTTGTTATGAATTAAGTCTTTCATGCTTTATTAAGGCTAATTAAGGCCTAGTCATTATAAATTGTAGTTCTACAGTAATGATTATCACATTTGCTCACAAACATGTTTAAATTGCCATCTTCCTGTTTCCAAAAATTGCCTTTGGAACATTCACCACTCCTCAAACTTTGTCCAAGAGTATTCAGTACATACAGTAACTTTGGAGAGAGTAAACTTTTGTGTGGTCTCAATACAGTACACATGATGAATCTTTCATAATAAAGTTGTCTACTGCCCCACCTGGATACTAGAGGGACTGCATAAGTGTGAGAGCTGCTCTTTAGCCTCCAGCTGGCCCACGGTGAGCTCTTTCTTTGTTCTCATCTGCCCTGGGCTTTTCTCACTGATACTGGGTGCATCTTCAAGTTTATAGTAAAAATCAACTGTACATGAACTTTATAAGTCCTCATGAATACACAATTTGTCAACTTTTAATCTGTTTTAGATTTTTCCTTTTTTATGTTAAACATGTCAAGGCTATTTAAGTAGGGGCTTTGTGAATGTACATAGTACACTGTCTTAAATATTTTGTCTGGTATGTATTTTTGGTACCACATAGGCTAGTGTAGTGCACTAATATTGTTTGTGATGTGGAGGTGGATTATATTGGCTGAAGTGAAACAAAGAAATGAATGTGACTACTGTTTTGTCTACTTCTACTACCATTACTTATCCCTCTAAAGCAAAAACTACTACTACTTCTACTGCTTCTATTACTGTTACTTCTGCTGCTTCTAATCACTAGTATTTCTAGTTCTACTTCTATTTCCCTCACTGTCGTATTAAATATAGAGTTTAAATTCTGCCACATGACCTGATGTGGCTACTACTACTGTAAAGAACAGAGGATGAGATGCTATCTGGTTTATTGCTTGCATTTTTGTTAGTTAAGAAGTGTTATTCTGGTTGCAGTCAGAATTGGAGTGTGTGTTTTTAAACCTCTCTTTTAGCTGTCGCATTGTCACCCTGACATGCCATCTTCTTGACCTGAGCTTGACTGAAACACTTCTTAAGTATGAGTCAGTGACTGTTTCAGTCTGTGAACACGGTGTCCAGTTTAAAGACAATTTAACTACAAGAAGACCCAGAATAAACTTCAACTCAGAGTTATGCTGCATTCATTCATCCATTTAACTCGGATCTCGGACCTTATGTCCGAGCTTCACGCGTTGGATGCTGTTGATGCTTTGGCATTGGCTGAGTACCAGACTCCAAGATAAGTCTGTGCTTTAACTACACAACCTTGAGGAAGAATTCAGTATAAATCATATAATTTAGTATATTAGTGAAGTGAAAGCATTGGTGTTGCGTGATAGCTGATCATTTTGACATTTTAGCAAGCAGGAAATGGGCTAAAAACACAAAACATAGGCGACACTGGCTACCATACCCATAAGCTCTGATACGGATGGGGTAGTAATACGAGTGACTGAAATAGTTTGTTAATTGTCATTTCTTCCACCAAAGCATCCAAGCACAATGAAAGTAGTTCATTCTACAAGTGACACTGGGGGCAGCAGTCTTCAATTTTATCTCGGAAACTTTGCTCTGTCGACTCTGAGCTCCCATTAGTTCCGAGTCAGGTCGTCCGAGGAAAAGGAGCATGTCAGTGTTTGTCACAACTGGATGGATAAATGAACGGACCATTACTGGTATCAGTAATGCACTCAAAATCACTATTACATTTAAAATAAATTCTTAGCATTCTAATTATTCACCACAATGAGTTTGTAAATGTGTTTCTCAACTTTCAGTAATCAGTGCAGAGTTTTTCCATCACACATAACAACAGAGACGGCACATTGAGATCCCATTGTGATACACCTGTTTTTACAATTAGTGATGCACCAGTCTGATACTTTATATTCAATATTGGCTCTAAAAATGGCAAATTTGCTGGATCTAATATCAGTGTCCAAATATCGGTTCATTTGATATCCTGGTCTGGCATATACATTGATCTAATGAGACTTGAATAAATTATAGTAACAGCTACAGAACTCATTTGACGTATTGTATTTTTGTTTAAAAGAAAAAAAACTCAGTGTTTGTCACAACTGGATGGATAAATGAACGGACCATTACTGGTATCAGTAATGCACTCAAAATCACTATTACATTTAAAATAAATTCTTAGCATTCTAATTATTCACCACAATGAGTTTGTAAATGTGTTTCTCAACTTTCAGTAATCAGTGCAGAGTTTTGCCATCACACATAACAACAGAGACGGCACATTGAGATCCCATTGTGATACACCTGTTTTTACAATTAGTGATGCACCAGTCTGATACTTTATATTCAATATTGGCTCTAAAAATGGCAAATTTGCTGGATCTAATATCAGTGTCCAAATATCGGTTCATTTGATATCCTGGTCTGGCATATACATTGATCTAATGAGACTTGAATAAATTATAGTAACAGCTACAGAACTCATTTGACGTATTGTATTTTTGTTTAAAAGAAAAAAAACCCGCTGCTTTCATTTTCTGCACTGTTAATGGTTGATATTGGCTGATACGTATAATTAAATTATCAAAATTGAAATTGGAAGTTAAAAAGCTGGTTCTGTGCATCTCCATTTACAATACCACCTACCATGACAACTTTGACTTTACTGTATGAAAACATATGTCTGCAGCCTCTTTAAATGGATATCTCGAGTTCATACATTTATTTTTAGCTGCGTTCTTGAAGTAGTCCTGAGACAATGAGGCGTCATCAGAAATGGCTGCACTCCTGGAGAAAAGCCTTGCCAACATCTGCGCTCCCAGATAGTCGTAGCTGCCAATATTATTTACCCCCTGCATTCATATCTGCGTTGGGTATTGTTCCGAACACAACAATATGAAAAGCTGATGAAGCCTCTGTCATCACAACCTCCTTCTGTGTTGGTTGGGTCTGCAGAGATGCCAGTACAGCTCCCATCATCCCATTGTTTCTCGCCTCCAGTTTAATCAGACACACAGCGCTGGGGACCATACTCTAGCTCTCGTCACTGTTAGCTTGCATTCACTGGTGTATTCTTACGCATCGTGCTGAGGTAGCAAAATTACACCGCTTTGATAAAAGGGTTTTCTCTTCAAGTTTCACAAAGACTTGTCCTCCAAATTTAGCACTAGTAAACTGCATAGTTGCATAAGCTTTGGTTATCAAGATTGTGATTTGAGTAGAAAATACTGTCCACTGAAAAACCAACAAAATATCCTGACTTTTTATAGAACATTTTAGCAATACCTACATAGTCTGAAATGCTTTTCTTATTTGTTGTTGTTGTATTCATATATGAAGGTTTCATTTGGACCATACACATTTGATATATGGTATTTCACAAAAATGCCACAGTAAGTGCACACATGGAGGAAGCTACTATCACCTTCCCGCCCCAAACTGGTGCACATGGAATTGATTTTAATAATTTAATAATTTTTGTGAGAGTTTTTGCAGCATTGTCCCAAAAGAAGGATAATTTAGGGCATTCCCAAACTAAATGAATAATTAATTCTACTGCATTAAGATCGCAAAGTGTTCATTTGGGTGAAGGAAGTGATTTTGACTAATGCACAATGGGATAATATAAATGCAATTAATAGTTTTGAAATTAATCGTTTTGTGATTGGGATTACTATAAGAATATATTTTGCTGCATAGTTTCCAAGTTCACTTTGAAACAGTCAAAATCAGCTTCCCACTGCTTGCCAACTTGCACAGAGTCTGAGAGCTATCTGTAAAGAAGAATATATTCTAGATCCACTCTTTTGGGGTTATATATAGGTTGATGAGCTGAGTGAGTGATAGGACGGATCCCCCATGGCACTCCATATGTGCACATTGCTGTTCGTAATTGAAGGTAAAAGAAAAATGATGTTGGGTAAATTATATTTCTTCTGCAAGTCTTAGAAACTTTGGAGGCCAGAGGAGTTGAATATATATCACCCAGGGTATGTACATTTCTACTCCAAGGAGGAAATGAGACAATCTTCTATTTTCAGACTGTAATTTTGAAATATTGGGGAATGTGAAAACCATTTATTATAAAGTTTACAGTGCTTGTTCAAATAGTTCCAAACTCCGATTATTTCAGTTACAATGGACCCATATATTTTGTGGATTTGCTGGGAGATGTTGCAATATATAAAGTCTTGAAGTGTATGGGGTAATATATTTTCCTTTAAAAGTTTCCAAGAAGAGGACAGGGCAAGGTTCAACCACAGAGATAAAGCCTGGAGCATGAATGAACAATGGTACCATTTGACATTTGGGACAGCAAACCCTCCTTCACTTTTAGGCTTATGTAATACACATTATTGTTTCTTTTCCTTCCTGATAAATGTAGATATAGACTGATGTAATTTCTCCCAATATTCTTTAGCAGGCAGAATGGAATCATTGCGATACGTGCAGCCATAAAAGGTTTAGAGAAAGTATTCCCCATGAGAACCAATGCAGTTGGACTTGTATACAAAACTTTGAGATGAATTACAATCCAAAACCTATAAGATGGAGAGGGCATCAGTGTGAACTTCCTTTGCTAGCCTGTTTGAATTATTTTGCAGTTTGTACAATTTACAATTTCTGTTGCTTGAGATTCAGAATAAATGTCAATACTTAACAGAGATGTGAGTCCGATCACCGGTGAGTCTGTTTCCAAACAATCTGATTGTACGATTATGTTTGACCACAGTGGAGGGAGTGTGGACCAGACTTATATCAATCTCTTTAAAAAAGGAGAGATGTCATTCTGCATTTGCCAGGCAACCATTTCTGTAATGGATGGATACACATTTAAAGTGGTTTACGGTTATATCTAGTAGAGAAATATCCTGAGGTGAATGGAAGAAGAGCAGATTTGTCTCAGTATATTGTATAGCCTCAGATCAGACTGGATGCATTGTATAGATTGTATAGGACAATGAGGAGGTGAAGAAGGTATTGAGAGACATTATGTACATAAAGTAATATGTAATCTGTGTAAAGGGATATAAAGTGAGAAGTGTGAAAGATAGTTATTGGTGTGTGACCAACTGTCTGACACAATGCCTGTGTTACGGGTCCCAGGAGAAGTGGAAACAGCAAAGGTGACAAAGGGTATTCTTGATGTAAGCTGCAAGCTACATTAAAAAGGTTTAGAGAAAGTATTCCCCATGAGAACCAATGCAGTTGGACTTGTATACAAAACTTTGAGATGAATTAAGCTCCAAAACCAATATGATGGAGAACAGACCAGCTCCATTAAAGGCATTCAAAAGCCTTCTCTGGGGCCAGTGAAATGATAGCAGACTCTGAGTGTGTTCAGTAATATGTAGAATGTGGCGCCAGTTGTCAGAGGCTGAGTGAGTTCTTATAAACCCTGAAACGCGATTCTTGTACTCGTTTATCAGTTCATATTTCGGTCTCTCAAATGTTAATGCCCCTAGAGTTTTTACTATCTGCACTCTGAGTAGAATCCTATTTTTAAACATAAATCACAAATCTATTGCAATACTTGTCCAAAAAATCACTAATAGCTTTTTTCCAATAACTTGCAGGTTTAGTGCATACTGTATCTCAGAAAACTGACAGACTTGAGGATGTTATTTGACAAGTTTGGAAGTAGAATAGGTACTTGTGGGCAAGAGTCATGTAGGTGCTGCACCATTATATTCACTATGTCTAATTTTTTGTACCACTGCATCTGTCTTTAATTCATTGCCTTGTTTGATTTCCTAATCATGACTTCTTGTTTGCATTGACAGACTAGTTAGAAAGTTATTATTTGTATTTAATTGACACATATTTACACAATTATGATCATGTTGGATTGAATATTCACCCCTCTCTCATCATCACTGTGGTCTTGGAATGTATTATATTTTATGCAGAAAAAAACAAATAACCCAGGTTTATTTGAAAAAACACAACGTGACCTAGAATTGCTGAATGAAATAGGTTTTATGAGCTTACAGACTGCACAATAATTGCCTCTATGAGCTGATGTCAGAGCACTTTAGTCTGTTTGGAAGCATAAAACCATCAAATTAACTTCATAATATCATATTTGCATTGCAGATATTTTGAATCCTATATTACTGTTATATAAAGTGTAGCTGGTACATTTCCTTTACATGTGGGTTCATAGCAGGTTATGACAGGCAGAGAAATCAATAGGAACTTCCATATTTAGTTTGATAATATGCTTTATCCATCCATCCATTTTCTCCCGCTTAATGTGGCTAGGTTGCAGGGGCCGCACGCTGCCCATTACTCTGTGCACCAGACCCAGACCCTATGAACCCCTCTGCAGGTGGTGAGCCCACAGGAGGGAGGACTTCCTTGACGGTCCTTGATTGTAAACTGTTCATAGGGGTGTTGTGTGTTTTTGGTTGGTTGGTTCTCCTTTGTGGCGTCACATGGGGGTGCTGTAATCTCAAAACCCATCTCCTCAAAGACTTACTGTACAAAACATGTACAGATTACCACACGTTACACATATTATACATTTATTGTTTATTCACTTTTGACAAAGTTTTTTCTGTATTAGCTTCATGCTTTTTACCTTTATTGTATTGGATTAAAAAACCTACTCAGCTTTTAATCTTGTTAGTCAAAGGGGTATCTGCATTGAAAATTGTTGTTTTACAGTATGATAATGATTCAGTCTCCTTAGTTCATTGTTCCACACTCAAAAAAGAAAGTGTTGTGTAACTTTTGCCATTAAAATATTATTGTGTTAACTGAACTTTATTTAAACATATTTAAAGTCTAAATTAATCATTTTAAATCCACATAAAACTATTCAATGGAAAATGAGACACTATATATATTTTTAGTGGAGATATTATTTGTGTGTAGCATCATTTTAGTTGAAATGTGAGAAAACTTTTTGCACTGGTGTCTGGCCTTATTTCAGATTCGAGTTGGTCCATATCTGTACTCACGTACTCATTTTGTGTCTGAGTTTCATCTCCAAACCACTCCATTAGCTCACACCCTTTCTACTATCATCATATAATGCGTCTTTTTGAAACCTGTCCGTGTGACCCCTGCAGCGGGTTCCACTTTCTTGAACCCGGATGGAGACTCTGGGACGGAGGCGGACAGCGAGCCTCAGCTGGCCTATTACACCGACCCCAACCGCAGCCGCCGCCGCAGTCGAGGTATGAGAAATGGTAACGCCAACAGCGTGTGGGGCTCCGGGGGTAAGGAGTACTATTACTACACAGTACTACATATACTGCAGTGTCCGTCGTGTCATCTCCTCCACACCGCATGACCTCAGCAGTGCATAACAGAGATGGATGAGCCCAGTCTTGTTGGTGGATACACTCATCAGATACTTGTACAGTTTGTGGTGGTTTGTTGAATGTAGTTGTACTGGAGCATTGATCTGCATGAGACAGTGCATCTGCTTATGGACAAAAAACATCAGATGCACACAGTGTGGTCATCGTATGCACTTACATTGCACTGACATGAACAAGTCTGTATGTGAAATAATATTACCAGAGGTGGAAAGGACCTGAATGTTATACTAATACATTTCTTATATTTATTGCATCAGTACATTTTCTAAGTGGTAGTCCATCTCTAAAGCATATGTCAATCAAATGTAAGAAGTAGCTTTAAGAAGTTGCAGCAGTTCTTGCAGCATTACAGCATTTACTATTTAGCACAAAATACATGTGATTAGCTCTTAGGTCAAAAGCTAAAAACAAAATGATTTGCCATAGTAAAGGTACAAATAGTTTTGACAGGATGAGGCAGGTAGCACTAATAATTTTTACTATCCTAGTTACACTGCTTAAATATGGACAGTGTAACTTTTGTGGTGGAAGGTCATCTCCATGGCAATGTCTAGAATGTTCCACAGTTTGGCATCAAACTTGTGTCCATCAAGCCAAGTTACAGGTCCGATCTACGGAATCAGGGGAACCATGATCTCACATGGATGTTTTCAAGATTTCAAGTTTAAACAATTATGAATTATTATTGTTATTTTTTATTAAATATTCAAGACATTACACAAACATATAAAATAAATAAGGTAAGGTAAGGTGCAAATTCAAATTATTAAAAAAATCCTTGAAATGAATTTATGTATTTATTTGTTAATTTACTGAGTTAATTTGTT